>RJWM01023317.1:0-32301 GCA_004363535.1 Dasyprocta punctata
AAAAAAAAAAAAAAAAAGAAAGAAAAGAAATACAATGAAAGAGATTCCAGTGCTAATACTTATTGATGTCAGGATAGCATCTGACTTTGCACGTTTTCTGTGATTTTTTTCCTTTGAATTATGTGACTGTCATACTATGAGGCAGATTTATTTTCTTTTTTATGTTAAATTTTATTTTTGTTAGCACAGCATAGCAGTACATAACAGTTACATTTATCATGAGGGTAGTTGGCACATGTATGTATTCTTTTTACTTCCCCTTCCTCTCCCCTCCTCCCTCCTCCCCTCCCTCCATCTCCCTCTCTCTCTCTCTCTCTCTCTCTCTCTCTCTCGCTCGCTCGCTCGCTCTCTTTTTGGTACTGGGAATCAAACTCAGGACCTTGCACTTGCCAGGCAGGTGGTTGTGCCACTAAGCTGTATCCTCAGCCCTTTTTTTTTTTTTTTTTTGTACCAAGAATTGAATTCACAACCTCGTACTTGCCAGACAGGCACTGTGCCACTGAGCTATATCCTTGGCCCTTTTCCCTCTATCTATCTCTTGATCCCCTTCCCATTTGCAAAAGGTGTGTTTGCCTGTTTCCTATGTCTTTTGCATATTGTGCTCTTTAAATTGTTTATATTTTGGGCTTCTGTGCAGAAACTAATTTGATGTAGTTCTCCATTTGTTGATTCTTGTTATTGTTTCATGTGTCATTGGAGTTCTATTCAGGAAGTCTTTGCCTGTGCCTGTGACTTCAAGTGTATCCCCCTCTGGGTTTTTTGTTTGTTTGTTTGTTTGTTTGTTTTGGTCTTTTTGAGACAGGGTCTCACTATGTAGTTCAGGCTGACTCTGAGCTTACTTTTTATCCCAGGCTGGTCTTGAATTTGCAACAATCCTCCTGCCTCAGCCTCCCAGATGCTGGAATTATAGGCACATGCCACCATGCTCGGCTTTGTTTTGGGTTTTTGAGTTAGGGTCTCACTATGTAGTCCAGGCAGAACTTGAGCTCTCTTTGTAGCTCATGCTGATCTCAGTGTGGTGATCCTCTTGCCTCAGCCTTGTGAGTGCCTCCTGAGTGCTGGAATTACAGGCACGCCCAATTTTCCTTGCGTTTTTTTCTAGCAGTTTTAAAGTTTCAGATTTGTTTGTTTGTTTGATGGTGCTAGGCACTAAACTATCTACCAACTCTTTTTGTTTTTAGACAGTCTCACTAAGTTGTGAGGTTGCTGAGGCTGGGCTTGAATTTGTGATCTTTCTACCTCAGTCTTCAGAGTATTGGGATTGCAGGTGTGTGCCACCATCCCTGCGTAGTTTCTGTGTAGATCTTCTATCTAGGTCTTCAAACCATGTTAAATTAATTTTTGTACAGGGTAAGAGTTAGGGATCTAGTTTATATTTTATTAGTATGTTTTCAGTACATAGTGGTCACATTCATCATGGGGAATTGGTACATGTACCTAACACATATTCATTCTTTTTACTTTCTCCCAAGATCTGGGATTATAGGTGTGTACCACCATGTCTGGCTCTAATTTGATATTTATGCTCGTTTACCACATATATTCTTGATGTCTCAATATGTGTGAAAATATGGCCTCTCCAGTACTGAAATTTAAGGTTTAGACAAGGTAAGCCTGTCTTTACACTTTATTAGTAGCTGTTGCCACATTTCCCTGAAACTGTTACCCATTTGAATACAGATTCTGATGACTAGGTGCTGGGGATGGAACCCAGGGCTAGCCAGTGCTAAGCATCTGCTGTACCACTGAGCAGCACTCCAACCCAAAAAGATTCTTTGAAATTCACTCACTGGCTTAGAAATTCCGCTGCCTAAAAATAGCAGATGAACTGACATTTAGAGTGAAAAGATTCTTAATGAATTTATTGAAATACCATAGTGATCAAATCCTTGATCCTATGCTGACCACAGCAATAACGTGTGATTGGTAGTGCAGTTTAGCATATGGGGATAGATGGGAGTGAGACGTGGTTGAGTTCGGGCTCTTTCTCTGATAAGCTGTGTGACTTTGGACACATTGCTTTATCGCTGAGTTTGATACCTCATCTGAACAATGGGATCATAGCACCTACCTTGTAGTTTTGAGACTTAAAGGAAATAATACCTATATAATGGATATAGATGATATAATGGCACATGATATTTACTAAGTAGACCAGTATTCCAGCTGGCATAGTGACAGTGTATTTTAATGATGTTTTAGTAGCAATAAAACTTGGAAGTTTTAGAGACAGTATGGAAAGGTTATAAAAATATTTGGGATTCCGACATAGAAATACTACAGATAAGTTTTGTTTGTTTTGGTGCTGGGGATGGAACACAGGCCCTTGTGTATGCTAGGCAAGTGCTCTACCAGCGAGCCACATCCACAGCCCTACACTGGTAATATCATGGTGACATGATTATAGTCTTGACAATGAAGACACAATTAAGGTAAAACAGTTTTTTATTTGAAAAGTAATGTACTAGTAGCAGTTGCTGCTGTTGAGTGGTTACTCTGAGCTAAGTCTCATTTAATCCTCACCATAACCTTATGCTTAACCTCAGAATAACCTTGTGAATTGTCATTCTTAGTACTTTGGGTGAGGAAATGTGAGGTAGGTCTTGTCCTATTGGGAACCGCTCTCACACCTCTCTAGGTAGGTGCATCCTTTGGTTTAAGCTGATGCATACTAAGCCATAGATCAGGAGGCCTTTTCTGTTAAGGGCATGCTGCAAATATTTTAGGTTTTATGGGCCTTGCAGTCTCTGCTGAAACTACTCAGCTTTGCTGCTGCAGCACAAAAGCAGCCATAGATTAATATATAAATAAATAAATAGAATTTTATTTATGGACACTGGAATCTGAATTTCATTTATTTATTTATTTTGCCTTTTAAAATGCGAAAACTACCGGGTATGGTGCACACTTGTAATTACAGCTCCTTCGGAAGCTAATGCAGGAGGTTCACAAATTCAAGGTCAGCCTAGGCAACTGACACTGTCTCAAAATAAGGGCTAGGGGAGTGGCTTAGCACCTTCCGGGTTCAGTCTCCAATACTGCACAAACAAACAGAACCCATTCTTACCTCACAGGCATGATGTAAACACAGGCAGTTTGAGCCGGATGTGGTGGCACACACCTGTAAACCTAGCACTCAGGAGGTTGAGGCAGGAGGATCATAGCAAATTGAAGACCAGTCTGGACTATATAGTGAGTTCAAGGCCACATTGAGTTTGAGTGAGACTCTGCCTCCAAAAAACTAAAAACAAGCCAGGCGTGGTGACACATGCCTGTAATCCCAGCACTCAGGAGGCTGAGGCAGGAGAACTGTTGCAAGTTCGAGACCAGCTTGGACTACAAAGTGAGTTCAAGGCCAGCCTGAACTGCACAGTGAACCCCTATCTCAAAAAGACCAAAACAAAAAACAAAAAACCCAAAAAACCAAAAAGAAGCAGTAGACCAGTTAGCCCCATGGCTATAGTTTGCAACCCCTGTGCAAAGTCACAAGATAAGATTTCTTTGTGGAAGGTCGTAGTTACTTATATTGTGACTGTTCATATTAAGAGGACAGTGGATGTTCTTTTTGTATTAGAATAGAACCAGTTCCATTGTGCAGTGGAATCCAAAATTCAGTTTTCAAGGTGAAACTTGGATTTTAAAGATGGGGATAGGGGGCATAGCCCTGCAACAAAGCAGCCCTCCATTTAATTCCCACATCCCTTTACCTTTGCAAAAGCAAGCAAGCAAGCAATAAACCCACAGAGGGAGAGAGATATGGCTGTGTTTGCCTCAGGGCAGCCTCAGGCCTGGCACCCTGTCCAGGAACCTGTGCACTACCCCATTTTCTTGGTCCTCACTAGTCAGGACTGCCTTCTAACTCGTGTGCTTCTGACCCTGATGAGACTGAAAATATAAGAAACAAGCCATCTGTCAGGCTGGTGCTGTTCAAGATGTGCAGCCAGCAAGTCAGAAGTATGGTCTGATCCATTTGAAGGTGGTCACAACTCTGATGATGACAGCAGATATCTGTCTTTGTCTGTGTCTGTGGTACTAGAGATTGAACAGCACTTTTTTATTTTGATTAGGGTGTGTTGGTCACTGAGTAGCCCAGCTGGGCTCTCATTTGTGATCCTCCTGCCTCAGCCTCCCAAAGAGCTTCCTGTGCCTAGCACTCATCTTTATGCTTCTGATTGTGCAGAAATCACCTCACTACAGAAGGATGGCCAGAGAAGAAAGCTCTAATGCCACCACTAAGAGCACTGGTTATGAAAAATTACACACGAGAATTGATGCTGTCTTTTCTTTTTTTGGCAGTATGAGTGATTTGACCCAGGGCCTTCACAAACAAGCTGTATCCCCAACCCTTTGAAAATTAATTTTTTGACAGTTTTTGCTAAGTTGCCCAGGTTGGATTAGAATTTGCAATCCTCCTGCCTCAGTATCCCAGAGTTCTGGGATTACAGGCATGTGCCCCTGCACTTGGTTAATAGTTTCCTTTTTTTTTTTTTTAATAGTTTCCTTCTTAAGAATCAAAAGAATCCTGAATTTAAAGGTGTCATTAGTTGACGTTCCAAAAATGAAACTGTCTGCCCTAGGTGTGTTTGCAAGAGGTCTGCTTGTTTTTCGTCTTTACCACTTAACCAAGTGGTGAAATGAATACAAGAATGGGTGGACCTGACAAGGTCCAGGTCTGTCTTACCATCTTGCAGTTAAGAGATTTCAGCAAAAACCACCATGCTAAACTGCGCCCTCTGACCTTTCCAAAGTGTCCAAGTTGATAAAGCTCCCTGAGGACCAGGTGCTTTGTGCCGTTTAACTGATGTTCAGGGCTGGGGCTGGGCATGGTGGCACACACCTGTGATCCTGACTAGGAAGCCTGAGGCAGGAGAATTGCCAAGAGTTCAAGGCCAACCTGGAATACACAGTGAGACCCTGTCTCCAAAGAAAAATGAGGAATTTAGGGCTAGGTGGTGAAGCATAGTAGGTAGAACACTTGGCTAGAATGAGATAGGCCCTGGGTTCCATCCCCAGCTCCACTAAAAAAAAGGAAAATAAACAGTTCAGCCTAATCATTTCTTGTTGAACATTGCCGTATGTAAGAAAATATGAAGCCAGTCAAACTAGATGTGCATGCATTGTGGAAATGGAGTGAATTAGCAGAAGTGAAAATATGCATATTAAATGATTTATTTCACACACAAAACAATGCATTGCTTTGTAGATCAGTGAACCCTACCTTCTCGGCACTGGAGGACCTGTTTCCTAGAAGACAGTTCTTCCTTGGGGTTGGAGACGGGATTGTTTTAGGGTTATTCACAAGACCTTGCAGCCTGGATGCCTCATGTGCAGTTCATAGTAGGGCTCAGCTTCTGTGACAGCCAGGGCTGCCCTGACCTGACAGATTCAGAGCCAGAAGTGAGTCCAGTCACAGATGTGGCTGTAAATATAGATGAAGCTTCACTTGCTCTCCAGCCACTTGCTTCCTCCCTGATTGCCTCTTAACAGCCCCCAGACTGGTACCTGTCTGTATCCTGGGAGTTGGGGACCCTTGCTGTAGAAGGTGTCTGGGGACTATCTCTCTTTCCTTTCTCCAGTTTCATTTGGAGCATGGAATCACCTTCTCTGGCTGGAAGAGACATGTTGGAAATTCTGCCTGTGGTACCCCATTGTGTTAGCCAGCTTTCCATTACAGCAATCCCTGAGACAATCAACTGTAAAGACAAAAGGGTTGTTTGGTTTCTAGTATCAGAGGTTTCAATAAACAATTAGCATGGCTGTTTTGGTCCTGTGGTGAGGCAGCTTATCATGAGGAGGGTTGGGTTGCTCACCTCACAGCAAGGATGCTGCAGAAGAAAGTGGGGAGGGGGGCACCTGGGCTCCACCTGCTCCTTAGAATGCCTCCACTGACCTGCACCCCTTGTTTTTGGTGGTGTTGGGGATCAAACCCACAAATACCCTGCCACTGAGCTATGTCCCTCTCCCCTTTTATATTTTTATTCTGAGATAGGCTGTCACTAAGCTGACCGGGTAAGACTTGAAACTTGTGATCCTCTTGCCTCCACCTCCCGAAGTGCTAGGATTAGACGTGTGCCACCCCACTGGGATAAGAGCCCATTTTTTAAAGGTCCACCACCTCCCAGTGGTGTAATGCTGGGGGAGCAAGCCTTTAACACATGGGTCTTTGTGGGGCACTGAACACCCAAACTACTGGTGTGGCACCCATATAAATTTCAGTGTCTGATTTTTGTTTGTTTTGCAGTACTGGAGACTGAACCCAGGACCTTCATACTGAACTGTGTCTCCAGCCCTCTTTCTTTTTCTTTTTCAAAAAAAGTTCAGACTGGCCTTGAGCTCACTTTGTATCCAGGCTGGCCTTTAACTCACAGTGATCCTCCTGCTTCAGCCTCACAATTGTCATTTTTTATTTTGTTGTTTGTTTTTAATTTTGAGACAGGGTCTTGCTAAGTTATTGAGTTGCTCAGGCTGGGCACAAACTTGTAATGCTTTTGCCTTAGCCTTCCAGAGTGGAAGGATTACAAGTGTGCACCACTTCACCCAGTAACAGTAGATTATTAGGTGCAAAATTAAAATTTATTGAGGCTATTTAAATGTCCATAAGCTGAAGGAAAATAATGACTAAGTTGCCCAGTATGGGCTTAAACTTTTTTTTTTTTTTTTTTTTTTTTTTGTCTTTTTGAGACAGGGTCTTGCCATGAAGTTCAGGTTTGCAGTTCAGGTTGGCCTTGAACTCACTTTGTAGCCCAGGCTGGCCTCAAACTCACAGCAGTCCCCCAGCCTCAGCCTCCCAAGTGCAGGGATTACAAGCATGCACCACCATGTCTGGTTTGGGCTGGAGTTTATGATCCTTTTGCTTCAGCCTCCTAAAATGCCAGGATTAAAAGCTTGATCCACAATGCCCAGCTGAGAGTTTCTTTTCTAATAGCTGACCATGGTAACATGTATAGCTAACAGAGCCAGTACTGTTAACATTTGTCTAGGGTTTAAGAACCAAAAGCTTTCAAAGTTACCTTCTTTTTTCTTTTCTTTTTTAAAGAATTTTTTCAATCCCCAATATCCCAAAATAAAATAATAATAATTTTAAGCTTGTAGCATCTTCTACTGAAGTTATTTCTTGTAATTAGGCAACATAATCAGGGATCCTTCCTGGCTGGGAATTTGAAATAAACTGCATTCCCATTCTTTATTTTATCATTCTTCTCATACCCCTATAGCTAAAAAGTGAGGATAATAATACATAATTTTTACTTTACAAAGTCAAAGCAAAGAATGATGAATCAGAATATCTCTTTAGGGCTTAAGTAGAAGGAATTTTCTTCCATGTAATTTAAAATTTTATTAAACATTACCTCTTCTGTGTTCTAGAAACCATGTTAGCAATGTTGAGTATACTAGAAATACTAATGTCCTTTTCTTTTGTAATTTGCTTTTCTTTTGCATATCACAAGGATTGTTTCCAAGTCATGAAATAAAATACTGTGTATGACACTGAAGTTTAGCAGAGGCATTGTTTTGGAAATAGTTCTGTCGTAGCAAAAACAAGAGAAATCCCAGAGGAGTGTTTTACCTCCTGGCCCAGCGGTAGAGTAAACACAGTGCAGAAGACACTGATGTGGGACTGGGGTGATGTGGAAAAGTTAGCTCTGTTACCTCTGTGCCTGCATTGACACCAGAGGTCGCCCATTCCCCTGAGAGCAAGGCCTCGGAATGTGTCCTGCAGATGTTAATAGTGACAGCAGCATCAATTTTAGATTTCTTTCTCTTTTTCTGTTTTGTTCTTTTAGCAATACTGGGGATTGAAGCCAGGACCTTTGTACTGAGCTCCATCCCCAGCCTCTTTTTTATTTTTTGAGACAGATTCTTGCTAAGTTGCCAAGTTGTCCAGACCAAACTTGAATTTGGCAATCCTTGTGCCTTAGCCTCTCAGAGTGCTGGGATGCTACCACTGGCTAGTTTCAGATTTCTGATTTTAAAGTAATTCACAAAATTTGCTATTTTTTAAAAAATGCAGTTCTCTGAAAGCTTTCTGGTGTTTGCAGTGAGCATGTGTAGAGCTCTGATGAGTTTGCTTGTGGCTCAGATACAGGGTTGATTAGGATGTAGCAAAACATTGTTAGCCCTTAGATTGGTTTCAGCCATCTGTAACTTTTTTTTTTCCAGGGCTGGGATCAAACCCAGGACGTTGTGTATGCTAAGCAAGCACTCTGCCACTGAGTTATACCTCAGCCCCAATCATTCTTTGTTCTGTCAATCACATTTAGTGGCAATGAAGCTGACCATACATATTTTAGAATTTTTTGGTGCTGGACATGGAATCCAGAGCCTTGCACATGCAAGCATTCATTCTACCATTAAGTTTCATCCTGACACTCAATATATTTTTTAAAAATGCATTTGCATGGTTTATAATTTGAAAGGTTCAAAAGGGTATATAATGAAAAGTAATGCTTTTCCCCTCCTTGTTCACTGCCTATTTAATTTTCCTCCTTCAAGCAACACTGGTGCTTATTTCCTGTGTATCCTCCCAAAGATATTCTCTATACTTCAAATGTAAATATATTTTCATGTATTTTTCCTCCCATAAATGTTAGCAAATTCTGCTCTGCAATGTCCTGTACCTTGTTCTTTCTTCACTAATGAAACAACTCGACCTTTCCAAATCACTGTGTTTCTCTCTTGGATTGATGTCAGTGCTTTTTTAAATAGCTGCATAGTGCTAGATTGTGTGGATATGCTGCACTTCAGCCAGTCCCCTTTTAATAAACATCAGGGTCAGTAGCTTTTGCTGTGAACAAACAGTACTTCAGATCATCCTTTGAAGTAAATTAATGATCATAGAAACATTAATTCTGTAAAGTTGCCTAAAAGCAAATTTTTCAGTATAAGTTTGCATTCATTTGTGATAAGACATTTTATTTTTAGCTGAGGATATAGTTCAGCAGCATAAGCACCTGCCTGGCAAGTGCAGGGTCCTGAGTTTGATTCCTGGTACCAAAAAAAAAAAAAATTATTTTTACTATTTCACAAATATGCTAAGAAGAACCACTATATATAATTATATACAGTTGAGATTTTACTTATTGGCAGTAAGTAGTAGAACTCTGGGCACTCCAGGAAGATTGGACTGGAGGATAAAAGAGAACAGGATTTGTGTATTAATGGTGTATTTTTTGCATCTTAAAAAATGTCTAAGTCCTGTGGGAGTTTCAGGGTAAAGATCCCTGCCCCTTGATAAATTATTTATATTTGTAGCTGCTTGAATTTATTAGGTGTACCTTATTTTATAATAAGTAGGCCACTTATTTTGACACAAAGATGCTCATTAAGTTTCACTAATGGCAGTGTATTAATTAAATACTGTATAGGCTATTTTTTTATATAGGACCTTCAGATTATATGGGGGAAATAAATGTAACTCCCAACCTGGTAAATGTCAGATATACCGAGGTCTTGTTTTCCAAAATTGAAGAATGAATTCTAAGAAACAAGGTAGATTAAAAGCAGGAAATTTTATTGAGAGAGAAACAGCTCCTGAGAGGGATAGGAGGGGACCTGAGTGAGTTGCCCTGGAGCCCACTTCACACAGGAAGTTTTATAAAGCAAAATCATGAGATGGGTACAACATGGGCTAAAGCTGTGGTCAACTAATAAAATTATAAGTATAGCTAGTTAGGTAATATTGATCCAATGGGGAAACAGGTCACATAGCAAGTGTACATGGAAAGAACAAGGAACATTTCAGGAAGGGATGGGTCCAGGGGTCTTGGTCACCCACTGAGGTGACTGCTGTCTATCTAGACTTTATTGGACCAGGTGTTACCTCTTACCTTATCACCTGGGAGGCATGTAGGCCTGGTCATTCCATCTTTATCTTAAGGCCTGGCCTCCAACAGGTGCACTGCTGGCCACAGTGGTAATATGTCTTCATCTTTTGTGTTGACTCTCTTGAGGGCATACTCTCTGACTGCCTATAATATTTCTACCTAACTTAGCTGTCTCTCTCTCTATTTATTTATTTATTTGTCCCAGGGATTGTACTCACAACCTCATGCCTGCCAGGCAGGTGCTTACACTACTGAGCTAAATCCTTAGCCATGGTTTTTTTTTTTTTTATACAGGGTCTCACTATGCAGTTCAGGCTGGCCTTGAACTCACTTTGTAGCCAGGCTGGTCTCAAACTCACATTGATCCTCCTGCCTCAGCCTTCCGAGTGCTGAGATTAAAGGTGTGCACCACCACATCCGGCAATAGTCTATAAGACTTTGAGCATTAACATCACCTTCAACTGTTGCATAACATATTGTCAAGATGGGAATTCAGAAAAATTATAGAAGATTTAATGTGAGCTGTGTGCCTGGTACCACACCTTATATTTATTAACTCATTAAAATCTTCTGTAGTCATAGGAAGTGTTATTGTACTCACGCCATGCATGAAAAACTGAATCAAGCAGTGGCTACATAACTTTTCCAAGCTAGCCAGGCATGGTAGTGTATGCCTATAATCCCAACACTTGGGAGGCTGAGACAGGGTGATCCCTGTGAAGGCTACATAATGAGTTCAAGACCAGCCTGAAATACGTAGTAAGACCCTGTCTTAAAAACAAAACAACAGCAAAAACAAAAAAACTTGTCCAAGCTGTTAAGTAGAGATGCCCTGATTGGAAAAGGTGGGTAGTCCAGCTACAAACTCTACGCTTGTGTTTATTTTTTTCTAGAACTGATTGACTTTCTATTTACTGTTAGGTGTTTTAAGAGATCATTATTGTTACCCGTTTTATTAGGGGAGGAAAATGCAGAAGAGTAAAATTGCTTTCCTAGGTTATCTCCATGTCCATTCAGATGCACTTTAAGACTTGACAAGGAAAGAATTAAGATGTTATATACCTGTACCAACTCCACACAAGGAATGCAATCATTATTTACCACAAACATGGACTAATAAAAAATAAAATTTAAAAGTAAAAAAAAAGACTTGACAAAGATCCTAGAGAGAAGCAAACAGTCTGCTTCTCCTGGACTTTGGATGGCATGGCTATTGAGCAGTGACTGCTTTTACTGTGGTTAAATGGCACATTATATGTTTGAATAGATTGTTTTTGCCTTTTCTATTTATCCATTTAGTGGCTTTTTTAAATGGTAAGAAAACAATTCATAAGGAATTTGTGTTTAAAATATAATAGAGTTGAGGCACAGGAAATAAGCATGGTTATTTGCTCTGCAGAGAGGAATTGTTTGTGTTTCTTTGTCAACTCTAGAAGGAACCTCCCACAAGTCTTGAGCATTGTTTGGCTTCAGCTGTTGACTTTTCATGGGCTTGTTGAATTCAGCTGTAGGATTCTGTGTCCCCGTAATATTGGAAACTTGAAATGTCTTGTCTTTACAACATTTTGTCCTATAATTTCCTATGGGAAGGTGTGAAATTCAAAATGATGTTGGTAATTGTTGGTTGGGTGAGGTGGGGCAAGAGACAGAGTGGAAAGGAGTGTGGTAATGCACTTCTGTAACCCCACCACTCTGGGAGGCTGAAGCAGGAGGACAGCAAGTTCAACCCCAGCCTGGACAGTTTAGTGACTTAATGAAACCTTGTCTCAAAAAATAAGTGGGGAAAAAGTAATTGGGAAGGGAGAAGGCAGAAAGAGAAAAGGAAAGAGGAAAAGATATAAACCTGTATATATGTATATGTAAGATAACTAAAATGAACACACTGCTGAATGTATTCGTTATTGAGAAGGAACAATTAATACTCATATGATTAGATCAGTTTTACCTGTCTGTATCTGTTAATGTAAGTAACCATTTTAAAGATAACAATGCGCAATATTGCAGCCATTGTCAAGTTTCTATCATCCGGTTTTGTAAACCTGCAATGTTACTGTTGTGTATTTACTCTAGTCATTTGTTTGTCTCTTTTGCTTGTTGTCTTTGTTTTATATGTCTTTTTTTCTTTTTTTTTTCTTCGCTTAAATAAAAAAAAATAAGTGGGGAGAGAGATTCAGGGTAGCTCATTACAGTGGCTTTGGGCTCAGTTTCCAGTAACTAACACACATGTGCAGAAAAAGAAAAAAGAAAGAAAGAAGGAAAGGAAGAAAGAAAGAAAGAAAAAGGAAAGGGAAGGGAAGGAAAGGAAAGGAAAGGGAAAAAGAATAAAAACAGGAAACCCTAAAAAACAGACCAGGGAATATATTGTGTGTCAGGGGAAGGTGTCCCTTCATTGTTAGCGGTAGTCTGAATTCCTCTTGGGCTGTGTGTATGTGTGGTGGGGATTTGGCATAGCTACAGATATGGAAGTGTTGTTCAGTAGTTCCTTTGGAAATGGCTCAGCAATTAAACTTATTCAAGATCCTTCTTGCCTTGAAAAAAGAATTGAATGAGACAAGCCAAAAATGGTGCCAAAAATTTATTTGAAAAGTGAGGAGTGAAGAGGTAAGGGAAAAACTGGCTCTGTTGAGCAAACTTGGGCCAAGTGAAAGAGAAAAAGATAAAATAAAAGGTGCACTCTGCATGTGGAAGGCAGTGTGCCACTGTAAGGAGTCACAGTAGTGGGCTCTTCCTGGCCTCTGGTCTCATTTATGTCATCCACATCTCCTGGGAGCCCACAAGAAGTACCACATACCTGGTCCTGAAGCTATTTAGTGCTGTCCTGGGATCTTGTATTGACAGGTCCCACTTATTTCCCCAGCCAGCTTCACCAAGCCCTGCCTCCTATATTAGAAGTGCTTCGTTCCTCTCTTTTCATTGATTTATCTGGTATTAAATTCATCTACACACCTTTATCAGTTTATCCACAATTACATTTATAGATGATTGTCATAAACATAAATTATTAAGTTAGCATTCCTTGACAGTGGGAAATGAAGAGGTGTAGGATGTCACAGTATGACAAAATAATCATGAATTTCTGATTGGAAATATAAAATTATTAGGGGCACTAGTTTGAGAAAAATCTTGGGATTTCAGAAGGAGTTCTCAAGGAGAAATTCAAAAAGAATCATGTGAAAATCTTTATGTATTTACATATTTTTAAACTTTTAATACAAGGAACAAATGTGGCTGACCCAAAATGGCGTCTGGCCACATGACAAGATGGCGGCTCTGCCTAGCTAGCACCCCAGGAAAGAAAGGGCCACCTAGAGGAAAAGCACAGGTGAGACTTTGAGCACAAAAAGTAATAAACTGAGGTTGGCATCTATTCAGGCAGGTTACCAAGTTACCAAGAGCTATTTTCCCCAAAAGTAAGAAATTTGAGCAAAGTGTCACGGAGAACAGAAACATGAAGTCAAAAAGCATACTAGGTACCTAGATGATCTCTTCTGCAACTGGGTAACACCAGGCTCTGGCTGTTCTTTACTAAGTTTCTGAAAAAGAAGAAAAGGGGAGATAAACTTCATGCTGCCCTCCTTGCATTGCTTTGCATAAGGTAATGGCATAGTAGAAGAGGAGACAGAAGGATGAAGGCCAGCTTTGCTCTCCTAAGGTGTTTCCTGATGATCAATGTTTATGTGTGATTTCCTCGGGTCTCCCCTCATGTCCACCCTGCTCCAGATGGCAGTCACAGCTGTACCATCACTGTGTATGGTATCAGCTCTTCATAGGTGTTTGGTATTGGACACAACTGAAGTATAAACACAATAGCCTTTGGTGCATACATATTTTAGTGGTTTGAGAGCATGGACTTTGGGACCAGAATGCCTGGGTCTTGAATCCTCATTCAACTTACTAAGTGTGGAGCCATGAAACTTAATTTATATGTGTCTCGGTTACTGTATAAAGTAGAGCTTACTACTACTAAGTAACCCATGCTGTATTAGAGCTCTGAGATCCGGTATCAGCATGCCTGGCAAGAAGATGTGGGTGCTGATCTCAGGCTTGTGTCAGCCCTACTATCAGCTCTCAGTTGTGGAGACAGCAGTGCAGAGTAAACCAGCTGAGAGACTGGGCTCAGAAGGTCTGGTCTCATCAGAGAGAAGAAACCATTGTGAGGAGGTGGAGGCTGCAGGTGGTGCTTTTGGGACAATACCAGTCCTTCTTTCTTAAACTAACAGACTTCATGTGTGTTCAGAATAGTGGCAAGGGCCAAGGTTATAGCTCAGCTGCACAGTGCCTGCCTGGCAAGCACAAGGTCATGAGTTCGATTCCCAGTACCAAAAAAAAAAAAAAAAAATAGTGGCAGTGTCCTCTGTATTCCTCCCTCCCTACCTCATTTTCCCTATTGATATTGTGCATTAGTACAGTGCAGTTTTTACAACTGATGAGCCAATATTGATGTATTACTGTTAACTAAAGTCTGGTTTATAGCAGGGTTCACTGTGTCCCACAGATTCTGTAGTGGCTTTTTGTTTTTGTTGGTTGGTTTTTGATTTTGGTTTGTTTTTTATGTTTTGAGACAGGGTCTTGCTATTAGGTTTAGGCTGGCCTTAAAGTACCGTGTAGTCCGTGCTGGCCTCAGACTCATGATGACCCTCCTGCCTCAGCTCCTGAGCATGGGTATTATAAGGGTGCACTACCACATCTGGCTTTTTTGGAGGGGGTGGGGGGAGACAGGGTCTCGCTATGTAGTTCAAGCTGACCTTGGTCTCACAGTGTAGCCCAGACTGGCCTTGAACTCACAATGATCTTTCTGCCTCAGCCTTTCAAGTGCTAGAATTACAGGTATACCTGGCTGTATACAATTATATACCACCATGCCAGCATACCTGGCTCATTTTATGCTTTTTGAGACGAGGTCTTGCTGTGTACTGTGCTGGCCTTTAAGCTCCTCCATATCCTCTCATGCCTCATTAGCTCATTTGTTTTTATTGTTGAATTATCAATCACAGTTTATCCATTCCTTTACTGAAGGATATCTTGCTTATTTCTAAGTTTTGGCAGTTATGAATATAGCTGCTGAAAATGTGTAGGTTACTGTGTGGACAAACTTTCTGATTGAGTAAATACCAGGGAGCATGATTGGATAGCAAGGAGCTGGGTCATATGTTAAGAATTTATCCAGCTTTGTGCTGCCAAACTGGCTTCTAAAGTGGCTGTGCCATTAGCATTTCTACCAACAGTAATTGGGAATTTCTCTTAACTGACTATGTTGTCAGTGTTGGAATTTAGCCATTCCAGTAGGCTTGGTTAAATCTGTTTAAATTTATAGGTTTCTGATGACCCCAAGCAACCACTATGCTGATTTCTATCACCCTAGATTAGTTTTACCTACTCTTGAATTTAGTAAAAGTATAGTCATACAGTATGCATTCTTCTGTAAGGCTGTTTTCATTCAGCATAATTTTTTTGTGTGAATTAACCATGTTGTATATATAAACATTTTTCTTTTTATTGTTGAGTAATACTCATTCTGTAAATATACCACAATTTGTGTACCTGTTCTGTTTTTTTTTTTAATTTTTTTAAAATTTTATTTGGAAGAGGATAAAACTCAGGAAAATAAAACAGAATAAAACCAATCAAAACAAACCAGTGTAAGTGATGCAGGACTTCAAAACATTACAAAATCAACAATAGTTACCATAATGCTTTTTGTTGTCTTCAAAATAGCTGCAAATACCTTCGGACATAGAAAAAAATCAAACAACAGAGCAGAATAGAAACAAGAATAGCAACAATAAGTGCAATAAAGTACTTCAAAGCAAGCCAATAGTAAATACAAAATGGCTACCATAATATATCTTGCTATCTTTTAAATAGCTGCTCATGCCATTGGATTTAACATAATCAAACAAAGCAAAAGAGGATAAAACCCAACCCAACAAAACAATGAAAACGATATAGGACTTCAAAACAAGGCAATAGGGAACCAACAATGGCAATAACCCTCAAAAGGAGATTCCCCCCCCGCCGCCCCCGAGATGTTACTCTGCATGCTGCTATCATCTAAACTGATGATCAGACCACTGGCCCTAGACCTGCAATATTAGTGAAGCACCAAAGCACCACAGGCATCCAATTGCATTTCACCTTGCTAGCTATCATCACAGCTGTGTTTCTCCGGATTGGCTGGTAGCTTGCAGGGATGGGGGGGTGACTCTTCTTGTTTGCCAGTCCATGCACCAAAAGGGGCTGGGGTCTGGCTGTCCCCACTCTGGTGGTGGCCCACGCATGGCACTGGTTCCCAGGCAGGACTTGCTTCCTGGTGTGGCCTTGTTATCTCCCCCTGCAGTCCGTGAATGGTGCTGACTCAGGGAGAAAGGCTTGGGTCTGGCTGTCCCCAGTGTGGTGGCGACCTGCGCGTGGCACTGGTTCCCAGATGGGGCTTGCTTCCTGGTGTTTCTATTCTGTTTTTAGGCGTGTGATTCAAGTTTTTGGTATTATGAAACTTTTGTTTTGTTTTGGTACTGGGAATCAAACTAACAATCTCGCACTTTCCAGGTAGGCACTTATGCCACTGAGCTAAATCCCTGGGGGTATTATGAATAGAGTTATTAACATTCTTGTATAGGTCTTTTTGTGTATACATGCATATACACACTAATTTCTCTTTTTTTCTATTTTTTTCTTTCTTGAGATACTCTGGCTATGTAGTTTAGAATGGCCTTGAACTTACTATGGGGCCCAAGTTGACCTGGAACTCCTGGCGATCATCCTATCTCAGCTTCCCGAGTGCTGGGATTATAGCTGCATGCTACCACGCCAGGCTCCTATGATGAGTATTGCTTTGTGTTGACAGAAGCAGACCACTTGTCTGTATTGTTCACTACAAACTGAGCTGGGAAACAGCAACTGCAATCTCATTGAGGTCTTTTATTCTTATCAGGGCTGCCTAGAGTTTGTTTTATGCAGATTTGGGCAGAGTTTAGACAATTATTCTATGTGGATTTTTCTCCCTTATGAGAGTTTCTACTTTATTTTCCTGTTACAGTGATGGCCCCAAACTCTGTGAATGTGTGTGTGTGTGTGTGTGTGTGTGTGTGTGTGTGTGCGCAAGCACACTGGGTGTTAATCCCAGTTGTACCCAGCAAAATGATATTGAGATCTGCCTGTGCAGTGTGTATCCATGAATTCTTCCTTTCTCTGCCAAGTAGTTTTCTGCTTGAAGTGTGTTTATTCATTTATCTGCTGGGGGACTTCGAAATGTGTTCAGGTTACAAATAAATTGCTATGTACATTCATGCGTTTTGGTTTTTGGAGGACATACATTTTCATTTTGTAGGTAACTATCTAGATGTGGAATGGTTGAAACAGATGGTAGGTATATGTGTTTGACTCTAAAATAATTGTGGCTGCAGGTATAGCTCAGTAGAGGTCCTGGATTCCTCACTAGCACCTCAGAAACAAACAAGAAGTGGATGTACATTTTATATATGCTTGCGTGGTTACCACATTGTGAAAGCTCAAGTTGCTTGATCCTCTGACCAACACTTAGTGTACTTAGTTTTTTAATAAATTTTAGCCATTGTAACAGGTCTCTATGGTTTTACTGTGCATTTTCCTAATGACTAATCACACTGCATAGCTTTCCATGTGCTTGTTGACCATGTATAACTCCTTCTGTGAAATAAATGAATCTTCTGTTTTTTTGAGGAGAGGATCTGATATAGGTTCTCATTATGTAGTTCAGGCTGGCCTTGACCTTGTGGTGATCCTCCTGCCTCACCCTTTCCAGTGCTAGGATTCAACTGTGTGCCACCATTCCTGGCTTTTTTTGCCCAATTTTTAACTGGGCTGTCTTTTTAGCAAATTGATATAAATTCTTTAGATTCTAAATACAATTCCTTTGTTGGATATGTTTTCCAAATACCAATGCATCTTGACATACAGTAAGGTTGGGTCCTTATAAACTGAAAATAATCTTACACCTCATCTACCAAACATCCTAATTTAACCTCACCTGCCTTAAGTGTGCTCAGACACTTGCATTAGCCTACTGTTGGGCAAAAACAAACCTAATTTTATTATAAATGGTTGACTATGTCATGTAATATTTATTGAATATGTACTGAAAATGAAAAACAATGGTAGTATGAGTGCAAATTCAAAGTGTGGTTTCTGCCAGTCATGGTGGCATACACCTGTAATCTCAGTACTAAGGAGACTGAGGCAGGAAGATCACCACAAGTTTGAGGCCACCGTGGGCTATATAGTGAATTCAAGGCCAGCTTGAACTACATAGCAAGCTCCTGTCTCAAAACAAAACAAATAAAACAAACTGAGCTTTCTACTGAGTGTGTATTGCTTTCTCTCTATCATAAGTCACAAAATTGCTAAGTGAAATCATTGTAAGTTAGGGACCCTCTGTTTTCTCCTAGTGTGTGATTTGCCTTTTAATTTTCATAACTCTTTTCAGAAAAGTTTTTTTTTAATGAAATCTAATGTGTTGTGCTTTTTATTTTTTTCTTTTTGAGACAGGGTCTTGCTAATTTGCCTAGACCAAGGATTAAATTTGTGATCTTTCTGCTTTAGCTTCCCAGAATGCTGGAATCTACAGGCATGCACCACTATACCTGGCTCAATTTATTGATTTTTTAAATGTATGTGCATTTTTGTAAGTCATCATTAAACCTATGGTTTTTATTCTGGAGTATTGATGAAGTTTTCAGTTAAGCATGAATAACTAAGTTTAAGTATTAAAAATTGCATTGTTTTATGTAGCTGTAGTGTTGAGGTAACTTTCTTTTTTCCCTTCATCTCTCCTATAATATCTTACTAATAATTCCTTGTCACACATAGTGCATTTATTTCTCATAGTTGCATGTGTTCTGGAAATGTAACCCAAGACTTGGCATATGCTAGACAAGCACTATACCACTGAGCGGTACCCCCAGCCCCAGATTTTTGCAAATTGTATTTTAACAGTATTATAGCCAACTAATGACTGAAGATTTATAACGTGAAATCCTCTATTTAGAATGACTATATTGCCTTCAGATCCATCTTCATCAGTCAGATATCCTGTTACACCCATCACAGTCTTTACAGTATGAGCATTTTCATCTGTAATTCAAGGGTTGTGCTACATGTGACTGCCGCAGATCTCTTGTAATCTTTTTTACTTTAAGCTATAGCAGTCTTTCTTTTTTCTTTCTTTTCACAATATTTTTGAAGATTCTTGGTAGTCGTTTTTGCAGAATTTCCCTCTGTTTGGTTTTGTTCCCTCTTGAATGAATTCAGATTAGTCGTTTTTAAGAGAGACATCACATACAGTGAATTGTGCTGTTTTGATTAAAACATATCACCTGGTATTGATTGTCCCATCACTTGGGATGTTAGCCACTTTTTTGCTGCTGAGACACAATGCTCAGTACCCACCATTTAAGAGAGAGGCTTAGTCTGCTCATGGTTTCATTCCACAGTTGGCTGGCTCCAACGCAGAAGCCTCCTAGGAGGAAAGTCTGGAGGAGTGAGGCTGTTTAGTTCATGCATGTGAGGCAGCTGGGAAGCACAGCAGGACACAGTGTGCTCCACCAAGGCCAACTGCAAAGCCAGTCATGGTCAAATTCTACCCTAACCACTACACTGGAGTAATATCTATTAGTTAGTAGTATTTTATAAGGAAAATCTTTATTGTATCCTTCTTTTATTTACTTACAATCCTCCTGCCTCACCCTCCCCTGTGCTGAAATTACAGGTATGTGCTACCACACCCAGTCAGATTTTTTTTTATGACTCCTCTAAATCTGATGGTCCTAAATCTTCAGCCCTGTTAAGCTGAACTGTCTGCCAGAAAAGCAGTGACATTACAGCAAATTGTCCAGAAACTGTGGTGGTTGATGGGAGGGAAGGTGGGCTGTGGACCTGGAAGTGTAAGCCAGGCCTAGTGTGTTTCATCCACAAGCACTGTGCTCTGCAGGCTGCATAGCAATCAGGGAGCATGTTTAAAATTCTCTACAATGGCAGCGGATACAGGAGAACATAAACATGCACATATCCTATGATTGAAGCACTGTAAAGTGTACTTGTCAAGGGCTGGAAGGGAGTAAAGATAAAAGATATTGTACCTGTAAAAAAAAAAATAAGGTGTTACATGGTCAGAGATAGAGCACTTGCCCAGCACGTGTGAGGGTTTGATCCCTAGCATTACAAAAAAACAAAAGCATAAAGACACTCAGCCCGGGAATCATGACACATGCCTGTAATCCCAGCACTTGGGAGCCAGAGGCAGAAAGATAGCTGTGAGTCTGAGACCAGGCTGGGCTAGATAGTGAGACCCTTATCTCAAATCAACAACAACAACAACAAACCCACTTTCAGTTAAATAAATAATACTGTAAAGAAAAACGTTCTTTTTTTCTTTAATTGAGCTAGTATTTCACTCAATTGCCAAGTTGTCCAGCCTGGACTCAGACTTGAGATCCCCCTGCCACCATCTCAGAGTGTTAAGATTACAGGTATGTGCCTCCATATTTGGGCGGAAAAATCCATGTATTAATTTTTATGTGGATGTGTGTTTTTATGTCTTGGGTATATTCCTAAGAGTAGAATTGCTGGGTCGTATGGTGGCCATATGTATGTTTAATCATTTGGGGACCTTTCAGGCTGCTTTCCAAAGTGTATGTGCCATTTACATTTCTACCAACATGTGAGGGTTCTGATTGCTCCGCATCTTAAACTTGCTATCATCTGTGTGTGTTTTTTTATTGTAGCCTTTCAGATAAGTATGAAGATCTCATTGAGGTTTTCATAAACATTTCCCTGGTAACAGTGACATAGAGAAACATTTCATATACTTAAATTGGCCATTTGTTTATCTTCTAAGAGTTTTGTACTTTTTTCATTTATTTACATTTAATTTAAATCAGATCCATTTTGAGTTTCTTTTGGTATATATGTGTGGTGCAGCTTCATTCTCTTGCATGTGTATTTTGAGCACCTTCTCCATTGGAAGAGCTTGATATCCTTATAAAAAATCTGTTGGTTATACATGTGAATCTGTCCTTTTTTTAAAATTTTTTTTAAATTTTATTGATAATAATAACAATGATCAGAGTAAAGCAAAAGAGAGAGAACCATATTGGGCCTCAAAGACAAGACAGAAGAGAATCCCCCATACTTGCTACATTGCTTGCTGTCACCTTCCATAGAGATGCTCGGGTTGCTGCCCAGAGGCCTGTAAGATCTACTAAACAATACTAGCAAAAAGTTGGTTGATGTTCCTTGGTTGCTATCAATTTTGCCAGACCTCCGAAACAGCAGGTTGTTGACGGGGAGGTGGGGGGGGGGAGTGTATTTGTCCCTGATTCCAAGCCCGCAGGCTGGCCCCGGAAGGGGCCCTTCTCATTCTCCTCCAGGGTCCTGAGGTCAGGACCCCGGAAGGCAGTTCATTTGCATCTTGATCGGTGCCTGAGCGGCTCGGGCCCCACGAGGGGCCCTTTTCATTCTCCTCCAGGGTCCCGAGGTCAGGACCCTGGAGGGCAGTTCATTTGCTTCCTGGTCCAAGTCTGTGCCTCTCCGGTCTGGTGGGCCAGGCCCCAGAAGGGGCCTTTCTCATTCTCCTCCAGGGTCCTCGAATCTGTCCTTTTTACAGAATCATTTTCTGTATTGATTTTATCCTGTGTGTTTACTCTGTAAGCCACCACTTTATTCTTTTTAATTTATATAAAAGGAAACTTACTATATGTATTCTTTCATATGTTGCCTCTCTTATTTAACATATATATATATATATATATATATATATATATATATATATAAAAAACCCATCATATTTTTGTGTTAGAGGGAAGTTTGCTCATTTTCATTGAGGTGTAATATTCCATTGTATGACTATACCAAAAATTTTTAGCCATTTTACTTTGGAGAGGGTTACTGGGAGTTGTGCCTACTAAACGTATCCTCTGCCACTCAGTGGTACCCCTTAGCCCTGTTTTACTCCTGATAAATATTTGCTTTGGTTTCACCTAGTGAATTTTTTTTAAAACCAGGTAAAGGAAAGAACATATAGTGCTTATTACATGTCTAAGGCATGAGAATACCCAACTCCAAATTAGTAATTCTTTAAAAATGTGTATTTTAAAATAATAATTATAATAATAAAAATAAATAAAAATGTGTATGTAGCTGGGGACATAGCTCAGTAATAGAGCACTGGCCCGGCAAGCATGAGCTGTGGATTCCATCTGTACCACAGCCACTGCCACCACAAAAAAAAAAAAAAAAAAAAAAAGTAGGAGTGGACATACAAAGGCAATCTTTAGCAGACTTTTATCAAATATCTGTAGGCAAACGAGATAAGAACAGTACAGAAGGAGTAGAAAAATATTTGGCACTCATAAGCCAAGATGATTGGGAGCAGAACACATTCTCAATACACTACATAGTAGAGATACTTGTGGGAATCATCAGTGTAGACTCTTGACTAGTTAGATTGTAACTAAAGAATCATTCAGATGAGAATGGGATAAAACAGGAGAGGGAATGGGAAGAAAAAAGATCCAGATGATCAGTACCCCACAGTAAGTATATTTGTTGAGTATTGTAGGCATACACTAATAAAAATAAAACAACAGTGATTTGTGGGCATTATATGCCATGCTTGGATGATGTGCTTCTCCAAGATGTATAGTTAGCATCCCCCCTATGTTCATCAGTAAATAGGAAGTTTTCCATGATTTAAAAAAAAAAAAACTGAGGAGGAAATATGATTCCATTTTGTTTTTCAAATAGCAGTGCTGGGGATGGAACATGGGGCCTTGTCCATGCTGGGCAAGTGCTCTACCACTGAGCTACATCCTCAGTTACATACACATTTTTTGTTTTTGTTTTTCATTTTTTTGAGAGAGGGTCTAACTATGCAGTTCAGGCTGACCTTGAACTCACTATGTAGCCAAAGCTGGCCTTGAACTCATGATGATCCTGCCTCTGCCTCCTGAGCGCTGGCATTACAGGTGTGCACTACCATGCCCAGCACATACACATTTTTTAAGAATTACTAATAAATAAAGGAATGCTTTCTGTTTTGTGTTGAGTTAACAACCAGTTAGGCATTGCTTAACTTGAGGTGAAGGAAAGAGGAACTCTAGTTTAGGTTGAATATTAAATAGAATACCGTGCAACTGGTCATGGTGGTCCACACTTTTAGTTCCAGCACTTGGGAGGCTGAGGCAGGAGGATCATTGTGAGTTCCAGACCATCCTGGGCTACAAAGTGAGTTCAAGTCTAGCCTGAACTGCATAGTGAGACCCTGTCTCAAAAAATAGGGCTGGGGATTTAGCTCAGTGGCGTAAGCGCCTGCCTGGCAGGCGCAAGGTTGTGAGTTTGATCCTTGGTGCCAATAGATAGATAGATAGATAGATAGATAGAATACCTTTATTTCTGCTTAGTTACAATATGAATTGAACATTCATGGAATGTATGGCTTTTTTTATTTTTTTTTGCGGCACTGGGGATTGAACTCACAACCTCATGCCTGCCAGGCAGGCGCTTAAGCCACTGAGCCAAACTCCTGGCCCTAGTTTTGAACTCACAACGCTCCTCTTACCTCAGCCTCCTGAGTGCTGGGATTAAAGGCATGTGCCACCACGCCCGGCTTGTATGGCTTTTCATACACAGGAGATATCTAAATGTTACAATTATGTAGCGTCTATTTAATTTTTCTTGTGATTTGTCAAAATGTTGATTACACCTGCTAAGCTAGATCCTCTGTCCAGCCTGCCCAGGCTTGCTGGAAGGAGCTCTGATGCCTGCATCTGGCAGCGAGGACACACCTACTTTCTTCCTTGTTAGAGGCCCCTCAAGAAATGTTTAGGGCTTTAATTGTGTTCACAGCTTAGCATCATTGAGAAGTTCTCAGTGCCAGAAGGCATCACAATTTTGGTTTAGTGTTGAGGACAGAATCAATTGGAGCAGCAGCTATTTGAAAATACTAGTCCGTAACTGGATTTTTTTCTCCAGGTTATGTTTTTCTGTGTAATGGTATTTTTTGTCATACTCATTTTATATAGAACTTTTGCAAATTTGTAGTAATACCTGCTGAATACCAATAATATTCTAGCACAGTATTAGGCTAGGATTTTAGGACATGTGAGTAAGGATAAAAACATTCAGAAAAACATAAGCTAATTGTGCTGGTATATTGTAATCCCAGCACTCTGAGAGGCTCAGGCAGGACTGCAAATTCAAGCCCAGCCTGATAAGAGAGACTCATCTCAAAATAAAAAATAAAGGATGGGAGTATATCTCAGTGTAAAGGCTCTGGGTTGAATCCCAATAAGAAAGGGCCAGGCGTGTTGGCACATGCCTGTAATCCCAGCACTGGGGAAGCTGAGACAGGAGGATTGCCACAAATTCAAGGCTAGCCTGGGCTACGTAGTGAGACTCTGTCTCAAAAAGAAAAAAAAAATCCCTTAACTACAAAGAGAAAGCATGCTGGGGTGAGGGGGTCTTAGGTGACAAACCCAGGGCCTTCACACTGAGCTACATCCCTAGCCATTTCTTTGTTTTTTTATTTTGAGACAGGGTCTTGCTGACTTCCCATTCTGGACTCAAACTTACGATCCTCTTGCCTCTGGCTCCCAGATTTCCAGTTTTTCTGGCAGTAAACTGCTGATAAAAGTATATAATCCAAGTAACTAAAACTGTTTCTGCCTTGTTTCATATTTCACTTTTTCCAAGAATGCTGAGTCATAAAATAAAATCTAAATTAAAAAATTATTGTCAGGTGTGGTGGCGTACACCTGTAAGCCCAGAACTTGGGAGGCTAAGGCAGGAAGATCGCCATGAGTTTGAAGCCAGTCTGGGCTCTGTAGTGAATTCAAGGCCAGCCTGAACTGAACTGCATGGTAAGACCCAGTCTCGGGGGAAAAAAAAAAAAAAAAAGGAAAAGAAAAGGCAAAAGAAAAATTGTTAAAATTACAGACTTGGTTTTGGTTTTTAGAAAATAAAATGTTCAAAATTATTTAGCTTATCAACTGAAAATAGTAGTTTCAGTTTTTGTTACATTGTCTTCTAACCAGCAAATCTCTTTCCCAGTGGTGTGTTAAATCTTACTTGTTTATCCATACTTAGAAACTCTGCTGATGACTGGCGTAGTATTACTAATGGCAAAGTTGAAGAGTAAGTTAAATGCTATGCCCAGATCTTATGGAAATCAGAGAATGCTAGTAAGATGCCATACCCTGTTTCATTTTCTTTCTCTAAGAACATGGTCCCAAAAAATCATACAAAATATATTTGATTTTTAGTATAATTTAGACTGGAGAAAGAAACATGGATTAGGGTTTGTTTCTGTTGTTTAAACTGAGGCACAACTCTCCAAGTCTTTCTTCATCTTAAATGTGTGAAAAAATAATAGAGCCTAATTCATGAATTTGTTTTGAGGAATAAATAAAATAATGCATGTAAAATGCTAAGTGCTGAGTTGGGAACATAACGAATCCTCAGTACAGGTTTTAAAACGAGGAGCTGGGGACACAGCTCAGTGGGAAAGCACTTACTTGCCCAATCCACATGAAGCCCTAGGTTTCAGCAATAAAAGGTGAGAACAACAAAAAGAAGAGGAAAAAAAAATCCCTGCATTCACAGGGGTTTTTGGATATTGATTTCTTATCTTCATGTATTTTGATCTCTTCAGTCCCTGTGGCATTAAGGATGACAAGTCCTCCCACCAGGGTTCTCTACAGCAGAACTGATTGATTCCAAGTAGCCAGGAGGCCTGCATGCAGGAACAGATGGAATTGGCAAGGTTTTAAAGGATTTTCTCTTCACATATTTTCTTTTATTTTTTAAAACAGTGCCTTTGAAGATGAGACTATGAAACTTCGACAACTGAAACTGGACAATCAGGTGAGCAGAGTCTCCTCTTTTGAAATAAGTGGACAACTGTACTGACAGTAATGCTGATCTTGGCTGTGGAGTATTTGTAGAATAAAACTGGAAAAGAGCTGATGGGGTTTTGGTTACAGTTTTATAGAGAAACAGTTGAAAGAAAAGATATATATATATATGTATACTCTATAAGTTTGCAAGAAGATTTATTACACAGGCTTACAGGATAAGAGGCAGTGTACACCATAGTGGTTGTCAACAAGCTGAAAAACCAGAGGATCCAGTGCTGCTCAGGCCAAGAAAATGGAAGCTGCAGAACAAGAAGGATCTAGGAGATAGCTGCAGTCCAAGGCCAAAAGACTGGAATCTGATTTCCACAGGCAATGGCATTAACAAAAAATGAAACTGCTAAGCCAGACGTGGTGGCACGTGCCTATAATCCCAGCACTAGTGATGCTGAGGCAGAAAGATCGCCAGGAGTTCGAGGCCAGCCTGAGCTGCATAGTAAGTTCAAGGCCAACCTGAACTACGTAATGAGACCCTGCCTCAAACCACCACCACTCCCCGCCAAAAAGCATGCACCTGCTAACAGAATGGAGCTTTTCAAGTGCAACTTCCTTCCTACTTCCCCTTTCATTCCATCTGGGGTGTGAACCTGTTGAACAGTGCCACCCCAGTCAGGGCAGCTCTTTCCCCTGCTTTTGTAGACCTACATGCAATTATCTCTGGAAACATTCTACAGACACACCTGCTATTCTGCTACGTGTCTCTTAAGCCAGTCTAGTGGATGGTCACAACAGTTTCAGATGTTTACACTTAGCAGTTTCTAGGGTTAGTTAGTATTTGCTGCATCAAAGCCCTGGACTGTGGCAAAAACCAAAGTGCTTAGAATATGTCAGCAATAAAACTGGCTTGAGATTTATAATCAATGAAAATGCCTTGGCACCTTTCAAAAAATTAGAACAATGTTGTAGTAGTCCACCTTCTGTAGCTATAACAAAATATCTGAGGCTAGCTACTTTACAAAGAAGAGATTTATTTAGTTTACAGTTTTGGAAGCTGGAGGTCCAACATAGGCAGCCTCATCTGTTGGCCCTGAAAAGGACCCATTGGCCATGCCACAACAGCAGAGAATCAAGGGAAATGATGGTACAAAAAAAGAGCTCTCACAGCAAGATGAGCAGCCAGACAGAGACTCTGGCCAGGCTGGCTGTTTTTGTAATGACTTGTTCTTGAAACCAACTGGCCTGCTCACAAACTTAATTCTTTCCAGGAGTCTGGTTGCAAACTAAACTGGACAAGAACTGAATCAAATTCATTGATTAGGTTCAATGCTGAACTTATAGAGAAATCTGATTTGGTTCTCGTCTAATTCAGTTTGTGACCAGAATCTTGGAAAATAAGTTCATAAACAGAAAAGTACCATTGTACTAGGAAAGTCTAATATGATGGTCATCAAAAGTGTGTGGTATTATAGTCAAAACAAATCTTAAAAATGCAGTACTGAAATTTTACACTGTACTTCCTAAATATGTACCTAAATGTGTACCTGCTATATAAAACTGCTATTTGTCAATTAAAATATATTTTAAAAAACCATGCTTGGCTCTTGTTCTCATAGAGACTAGTAAAGGAAACAAACAAGTAAAATTACTCCAACAAAACTGTAATAAAAAACTGAAACCACTCCTGAGAAGAAAATTAAGCTGCACAGCACTAAGTTTGATTACATTTTAGGATACAGAAAAACTTGTAGTGAAATGAAATTCAGTGTCTTTAAGGTAACAGAACCAAGTGAGTACACAGAAATACAACGTTAACAGGTGCTGTGGTCTGAGCACGTCTCCAACGCTTGAGTGTGGTGGTTGGTTGTAATGCAATGATGTTGAGAAGCGGTGGAACCTTCAGACGCTGGGCCTAGTAGAAGTGGTTAAGTCATTCAAGGCCTGGCCCTGGAAAGAGATGAATGTGCTTCTCACCCTAGAATTCCAGTTGGTTTCAAGAGCAAGTCGTTACAAAAACAGCCTGCTTGGCTGCCATATGTATATGTGGTTTACATACAAGAACTAGAATAACTTGTAATTTCTATCCTAGAGATGATGGTTACTGTTGGATTGCAAATGTTGTCTTTCATATAAAGTGTTAAAATACTGAGATAAATAAATATTAAATGTGGATTCTAGCCTCTTAGCACAGTAAATTAAAGTTTTAACAGAACCAGAAGCCCAAAGTATTATTATTATTATTATTATTATTATTATTATTTTTGGTACCAGGGATCGAACTCACAACCTCACACCTGCCAGGCTAAAGCCCAAATTATAAGCAAGAATAAGATAGACTTCACTTCTATAATAGTATCTGAATGTAAATTTTTGATGTTTCTAACAGTTATATACTTTTAGGCCCTTCTCAGGTTAGATTTATGACACCCAGTCTGAATTTTATTTTATTTTATTTTTTGTACTGGGAATTGAACTCATAACCTTGTGCTTACCAGGCAGGCACTTGTGCCACTGAGCTAAATCCCCAGCCCTGAATTTTTTTTTAAATTCAGTTTATTGGTAGATTTTAGATATATGTAATGATCATATTCATCATAGGGAATTTGTTTGTGAACATATTTTGATTTCTCTTTTTTTTTCCCAATCCATTCTTTCAACCCTTCTTTCCCTCCTTATCCCAGTCTTAATTTTACAAGTGAAATCTGATACAAAAAAGAATTAAGTTCATGAACCAAGGTACCATTGTACTATATAACCTCTCATTAAATGTGGGAAGGAAGGAATGAGAGCTGCATGTCGTCATATGCTGTGATCATCGTGCTTAGGCAGCTCTGAACCTGTTTGTGATGTGCATTTCTTTCATATTTGCTTTCTCATGTGAATTTTGTTAGTTCTGTTTTTCTTTTGCAGTCCTGGGAATTGAAGCAGTCATCTCTTGGACTGTGTCCATTAGTAGTCAGTAACTTGTAACAGCCTGGGCTGCCACCATGCACAGAGCCAGGGGAAAGGGCTGAGCACTGAAGGGAAGCATAGCTAGAAAGGCAGCGCTGCCTGATGAAGCAAGCATCAGGCTGCAAACCAGAGGCTTCAGTTCCAGTTCTAAGTCTGCCGTTAATTGGCTGTGTGATTTGAGGTGAGATCCTGAAACCCTGTGGGTCTCATTTCATCCATAGAGTGAGGTTGGACTGGATAAAGTAATAAAAGATAAGAAAGAAACGGGATGTTGAAGTTGGAGGTGAGTGGCGATGTGTGGGTACAAGGAACTTTGTTGCTCTGTAAAGCTCCCTAGGATGATGGCATCTTGACAGGAGCTGCAGAGTGCTGAGGGCACAGTGCGTGCCCACCAGTGACAGCAGCACATTCCAACGGTGACCATGTACCAGTTTCTATATACCCTGACAATACTTGGCAGTGTCTGTCCTTAGCCATTTCAGTGGATGGGAAGTAATAGCCCATTGTAATTCTAATTTGCATTTTCCTGATGACTAATGAATGGTGTTGAGTATTTTGTGTGTTATTATCAGTTATTATCTTTTAAGGAATGCTCAAATCTTTGCCCATTTTTAAAACATATTCTAGATCAGTGATTGCAAACCTTTTAGAGATGAGTACCCAAACTCCAACTCAAAACCCACTTATTTATCACCAAGTGCCAGCACTGCAATTAAGCCTGAATTCTGAAATTTTACTTTAGAAATAACAACTCATACATTAATATCTTTTGTCTTAAAAGAAAAATAACGATTGTGCCATAGGTTCATCACCACCATTCTAGATGTAAGTTCTTTATCAAGCATACAACTTCTAGGCATTTTCAGCCATTCTGTGAATTTCTTATTTCCTTATGGTATCATTTTCAGCATAGTAGTACTATCTGTATTTTTCTTTGATCATGTGTACTTTGGTATTACATTTAAGAAACCATTGCCTAAACCAAGGGTCTTGGTAACTTTTTTCTTATTGCTGAGACAAAACACCCCATACCCAAAGTTAAAGGGTGAAAGGTTTATTTAGCACAGTTCATAGAGGTTTCAATTCATAATCAGATGGCTCCAAGGCATGGCAGCATTGCAGAGGAGAAACAGTTCATGGCAGGCCGCAAGCAGCAAAGTAGTGAAGAAGCAAAGCAGCAAGTAGCAAGCGACCACACTAGCCCTCTTTATGTGCCATAGGGTGAGTAGCACTCATTCCCAGAGTGGGGCACCTTTAATCCTACCCACAACTATACCAAACCAACCAGTGGACTAATTTAGTAATTATATGCCCTTGATCTCAACATCACTCACTCTAGACCCAGCCACCTCACACATGTACAACTGTGTGAGGTTTTGGGGGGCATCTAGATACAAGCCATAACACCAAGGTTACAAATACTTGCTCTTTTGTTTTCTGTTAAGTGTTTTATAGTTTTAGTTCTTGAACTTTCTGTGGTCAACTTTCTGTTAATTTTTTCCTCTTGCGCTAGGAGTCATACCTCGGCCCTTGCATATACTTAGTGAACTGTACCACTGAGCTTACATCCCCAGCCCAGAGTTAATTTTATGTTATGAGATGGGTGTTCAACTTCATTCTTTCATGTAGATGTCCTGTTTTCTGAACTGGAATATTTAAAATATTTCAAGTCAGTGTATTTCACTTTCACTTTTACTGTTTTTACTAGGATACTCTCATTTTCAGGGCATATGAGCACTTTAACTGGCTACAGAAAGTAAAAGCTTCTTGACCATTAGTGTGGTACTGCTTAGACATGGACGCACTTTAGGTAGAGAACATTGATGCCCTTTGGTAGGACATGGATTAAAGTGCAACAAAGTCCTTGGTAAAGTTGTCCATCTGTTTATATATATCCTTGTAAGAGAGGAGGTCCTGAATGCATTGAACCAATTTTGTTTTGTTTTGTTGATACAGGGCCTCATGTAGTTTATACTGACCTTGAACTCACAAAGTAGCCCAGAATGGCTTCAATTTGTAGACATTTTCTGCTAGTCTTTCTGAATTTCTGTCACTCTTTCATTTTCTGATACTTTTAGAAGTCTCATTTAAAACATTTAGTCTTGTCTTCTGGTGATCCAACTTTGTGTGTAGGGATCAACAGGGGACCAATAGGTCCCAAAAAACCGTTCTGTATCTCTGTCTCTTTCTGTCTTTTTTTTTTTAGGCAGAGTCTCACTATCTAGTTCAGGCTGGCTTGAACTCACTGTGTAGCTGACACTGGCCTTAAACTCCACAGCCTCAGCTTCCTATGAGCTGGGATTACAGGTATGTGCTGCCATGCTCAAGTTCTCCAGAAAACCATTCTGATCTTACTGCTTGGTCAGTCTACTCAAGAGTATCTATATAACTTCAACCCATCATCTCTGGGGTGATTCCACCTTTTAGAAACTGAGAAATAGTTAAGTAAAGCTATTGATTTTGGGCTTGACTGAGCTGTATTACTTCATTGGATAAAATCTCTTGGTGAAATTTCTCCCCTATCTTTTTTATATCTTCCTTGTTTATCTTAACAACACCATTGAGTATTTTGCTCCCAGATATTGGCAAGACATACTGCTGAACTCTGGAGGAGATAGGGTTTTAATTTTTGTTCAATTCCCTTGGAAATTAGAACATTTAAAGGTTATAAAGTTGTAGTTTATAAATTGGGCATGGTGGTTCATGCCTATAATCCCAGCATTATGAGACACTGAGGCAGGAGAATCACAAGTTTGAGTTCCACCTGGGCAATTTAGCAAGACCCTGTCTCAAAATTTTAAAAGTTTAGACCAGGTATGGTGGTGTATACCTATAATCCCAGCACCTGAGAGGCTAAGGCAGGATGATTGCGGCGAGTTAGAGTCCAGCCTGAACTACATAGCAAGATCCTGCCAAAAAAAAAAAAAAAAAAAGGTTGTGTGGTTTTTTTTTTTTTTATTATTTTTTTTTTAATTTAAAAAGAACTGGGGATGTAGCTCAGAGAAGGCCCTGGGTTTGACACCTAGCACTCCCCCACACACACTACAAACATTTTAGTTTATGTGACACTTAAATTTTGAAAGCAACACAAAAATGTAATTGAAAAATACAGTGAATTCTTAAATTCTTTTAAAATTTATTAAAGAAGCCAGGCGTGGTGGCACACACCTTTAATCCCAGCACTCGGGAGGCTGAGGTAGGAGGAGTGTTGTGAGTTTGAGGCTGGCTTGGGCTACAACTCGAGTGCAAGGCCGGCCTGGTACATAGTGCGACCCTGCCTCAAAAAACCAGCACCTGTCTGACAGGCGCGAGGTAGTGAGTTCAATCCCTGGTGCCTCAAAAATGAATAAATAAATAAATAAAATTTATTAAAGGATACGTTGTCATTAATGCCCTTCAAAATGCCCCCCCACTCACTTTGGATACTCTCATTTTATTGTACTTGTCACTTTCTTTTTCTTTATCTGTAACCTCATAATTGTATTTACACATGAATAATATAGAATTTAAAAACAGGACCTTGATTATCTGTTGTGTCTGCACACCACCCTCCTTCTCCATTATACTAAGAGTTTTTATTCTAGTCACAAGAGATCTGTCTTTATACAAAACCAAAGGAAAAAATATCCCCCACAGATCTCAAA
>RJWM01023318.1:0-32331 GCA_004363535.1 Dasyprocta punctata
CCTCCTCATCCCTCCTTTACTTTCTGGTCCTTCCTCTTCCTTCTCCTCCCCTCCACTCTTTGGTTCCCTTTGCTTTCCACTGTGCTGCTTTGATTGATCAATCCAGGGCCTTCTGCACTAGCAGAGCACCATAGCATTGAACTATAATTTCAGTTCCAGATTGAGATTTTCCTGGGCTCTGAAGATAGTACCAGTGTGGTCAGTCCTAACCTCTCCCTACTGCCTAACTATGCTTACTACCAGGTCTCTTCTTCTCCCCCGTCCCTACTACTTAGCCTGCATTTCTGTCTCTCAAGCTGTTGAGTTTCTCTTACCCTTAGGGCCTCCTGCTGCTCACTACCCATCTTCCTGCCACCAGGCCTTCCAAGCCACACTAAAATTCTATCCCCTTTATGAGTCCGGCTCTGATGAGTCTGGGGTGCTCTTTCCCTCAGGAATGTGGCCTTTGGAGGGGGAGAACTTAGACCATGAGAATCTCTCACCACTGTTAATGTGGAAGTCCTGTACCTTCACATGTGAAGTATAATTTTCATACAGTGATGAGTAAATCTCAGGTATTTAAAGCTCGTCCATTTTCCCAAAGTCCCTGATACCCCAGGTAGATTAACATTAGAGAAGTAAGACCTGTGAGGTGTGTGTGAAATTTGAGGTACTCCAATGTTTTTAATTCAGATAAATAACAACTCATGAAGTATTTAAAAAGTAAAATTAATCTTAAAATGGCCTCAGACTGAAAGAAATTAGAACCTTAAGTAATGAAGTATAGAAAATGAACAAAGATATGTCAAAAAGAAATGTTTAACTTGGGCAATGTCCTGTTTAAAATAATATTTATTTCGTGTAATCACTGGTGCCATATTTTTCTCAACAGGTGAAACGATCGGGCCTATTGACAATGGTGTCCTAAACTGATAATGTAAGAACATCAGGGCCCAAGTGCGAAGTGCCTGTAATGTGCTATGTTGAGTGTGGGTTCACGTGCTGGCAGGAGCCCTGGGAATTAAGTTTGATGAACCAAGCAAATGACATTGCACATTGTGACTCCGTTTCCTGCTTGTAGAATGAGTATAGTGGGAGAGATGAATGATCAGGTTCATTAAAACTTCATTACTCAGAGGTACTGAAGGCAGACATGTGGTCCTTGAACTCAGACCTCAGTGTGGTGGGCAGCATACTTGATGCTATTATGAGAGGAAGGCTGATGGTCAGTCTTTTATTTTATTTTATTTTATTTTATTATTTATTTATTTATTTATTTATATTTTAAAGATAGTAAAATCCAACAGAACATAACAGAACAAAGTCAATCAAAACAAAGCAGCAGAACTGGTACAGAACTTCGAAGAAAGATAATGTGAATACAATAGCTACTATAGCATATCTTGTTATCTTCAGAATAGCTGACCATTCCAACAGGTAGAGTAGAATTGAACCAATAACAAAACAGAATAAAACCAATAAAAACAGAATATAAAATAAAGCCCAAAAAAATAATAATCAGAGTAAAGCAAAACAGTGAGACAAGACCGAAGAGAATCCCCCGTATTTGCTACATTGCCTACTGTCATCTTCCAAAGAGATGCTCAGGTTGCTGACCAGAGGCCTGCAAAATCTACGAAACAATACTAGCATTTGGTTGCTTAATGTTCCTTAGTTGCTATCAATGTAACCAGAGCTCTGAACCAGCAGGTTGCTTATGGGGGGGGGGGCGGTTTGGTCCTTGATTCCAAGCTGATTCCAAGCCTGTGCGCAGGTGCCCCTCGGGCCCAGCTGGGTGGGTCGCAGAAGGGCCCATTCTCTTTCTCCTCCAGGGGTCCGCGTGGGTCGCCCGGTCCCCCAGAGGGAAGATCAGTTGTCATGATCAATCTTTTGTGTGCTGACAGTGAATGAGGCTGAGCATCATACGACAGCAAGTGATCATCTTTTATAAAAGTTACCTTCCAACTCTTCCTGCCCAGTGAGAGCTGCCATACTTATGGAAAGTGTGTCTGAACTCTTTAACCACCATCCCTAGAGGAAACAATTATTTTATTAATATTTAAGGTTATATTTCAAAAAGGTGAACAAAGGCAGAGCACTGCAGAAAATCTGCTTAAGGTGGGCTCCAGAGTGAGATATGGAGGCCGTGACTCAGCTCCTTTGTCTCCTTTTATTTTGGTGCTAGGTGAGGCCAACATGGTGTGGTTTGCATGTCTATGCCACCTCTTTCAATGTTGTCTCCTGTGGCCTAGTAGCTCTATGCAGCACGAAACGCGATTGTAGCTCAGTGCTCTGCTGGGAAGACCTGGATATGATCCAGATGATATACTTACTCTTCTGTTTTATTTCCAGTCTTCAATACCAATGGAGAAAGTGTCACAATACAATCTCCAGCCTCCCTATTACTCATATAAGTGAATGTGTCTAAATGCATAGAAGCCAATAAGTCCAAAAAGGCAACAGTGCCACAACAAACAAATATCAAAAGCTCAAAATGAAGAATTAAATGTATAACTTAAAGAGACTGTGTCATTGAAAATTCCCAGTAATCCATGGAGAAGGGCATACATTTAAGAGAAGCGGCAACTCATTGGATTAATGCTTAATATACAAATATAAATTTGATGTCTGTACAACCACAAAAATGATGAAAATTAACAGCACCATGTACAACAGCATACACTGTTACATATATAGAAAAAATTCAAAGTATGTGTGATATTTGTAAACTGAAATCTCCAGAATGATGCTTAGTAATATTGAAGAACTTCTGAGAGCAATACCACAGAGACAACTAAAGAAGTTCTCAAGACAATGAAGTCTGCACCTTTAAGGAATGGTGCTAGAACACCTGGGCATCCATTTTTCCTTTGAAAACAAAAGAATTCACAGAAAGCATCTGTTATGACTGATTCATTGTGTCAACTTAACAAGTCTAGAGAGTTAACTAATAACTCAGCATTTCTCCATCCTAGGGTGTAAAGGACACACCATTCCCTCTCTAGGATATTGTCCATTGTGCCAATTTGAAAAGGTCAGAAGTTTAACTAAGAGATTCAGCAGGGGAATAGGCTCCTTACTTTCTAAATATCCTCAGTCTGTGATAGAGGAGGGCAGGGAGATGGTGTGAGTGCAACACCCACACAAGGGGAATAGTCTGTTTAAAATATAAGGGATAAAAAGAGGCATGTTCCCCACCTTGCCCTTTTATTCTTGCAGCTGTTGGTAACTGCCACAGCCATTATGACCGGGTTGTAGTCAGGAGTTACAGGGAGAACAACTGCGTACAAGCCAACAAATTTATAATACAGTTTTGTGATAGTCACCCAGAGTTAAATACAAGAAAGTGCAGGAAATCTGTCCACAAGAGTAAAGACCCAGAATATTCAGCCAAAGACCTGAATCCCACAGCAATGTCCTACCTGAGTCCAGCTGAAGACCCAGAACCCGTGGCAATGTCTCCCACAAATCCATCAGGAAATCTAAACCCACAATAAGAACTCATGCCTGTCTATTTTACAGATCTGTGCTGGGAAGGCCAAAGGTGAGGGGAGGAAGCTAGAAAGTCTATGCCAGCAGGGTGAAGGAACTGTGCCAGTAAGTTGAGGGTTCTATACTAGAGCTGAGAAGCCACACTGTAAATAAGGAGTGGGGCTGTTCTGAAAATTGCGACAGCCATCCTCAGCGACAGTAAGGTCCTGAGTTCCTCCAATGATGAGAACAGTAGAGGACATGCCGGGAAGCCAGCATGACAAGCTTCTTTTGGAGATTAAACAGCACACATCTTCCCCTCCAGAGGATTGGTCTTTGTATTCCATGGATTCTACATTCCAGTCTTTCCCTCTCCACTAAAACAGCAGTGACACCCTAGGACACGTGTGCGTGTGTTCAGATCAGTGTCTGCTTAGCCAGCACCCTGGCTTTGTAGGGAAAAAAATAAAAACACTTTTCAAATAATGACCTTCAGATATTTCTTCCCAGCAGCATAGAGTGAAGCTGGTAAAATTCTGGCCGCTAGTGTTTCCACGTAAACGATATGAGTACTAGAAATGTGTTAGAAATAATGTTTTTTTTTTTCTGGATTTAGTGATTAAGCTTGATGAAAGTACTCCTTTTGAAAAAAATTACATGTTTCTTTCATATAGACTTGTGGAACTCAAGCAGAAATGTTGAAAAAATTATGCCTTATAACATGAATATGAAATTCTTGGTATGTTTTCAAAATATGTGAATGATCGGTAATATTTACATCCATAAAGATTTGTTCATCAAATTATATACATTTAATTATTAATTGTAATGCATTTATACTTGCATATAAATTTATGTATCCACATAAAATGAGTATATCTAGGTGTAGACACACATACACATTGAATTAATAAAAATATTTCTTAAAGGAAAATCTCTCATGAAGACTTACACAGAATGAAGGAGGCATGATTTTAAACTATTGTTTTCCTAACGATAATTAAAAATCCTGGTCATAAGCAGTTTTTCTTGTGCTAGGCATTTTGCAGTTGCTCATATTGTAAAGGAAGTGTCCATATGTGAGAATATTCAGTCCAATTGAGGCTTTTTCATGTTTATGTGTAGTTTGAATGAATGACCTGCTTCAAAGAACAAAAACTGAGAAAAACGGGAGGCTAAAAAGAAATAAAGTGCATCAGAAGAAAGAAATTGGCTTTTAATGATATTTTTACATATATAAAAAGGTCAAGAGAAGGGGGTGATTTGACAAGATACAAGTGAGAGTAAAAGGAAAAGAGGAAAAGAAGGAATTTATGGGTAGAAAATCAGTGCAGTCTTTATGGAGATGCTATACAACTGTAAAACTAGAGGAAAACCTACATTAAAAAACATAAGTAGTACATTTTGGTGAAGGAAACCTTGACAGGTCATTGTAAAGCATTGTAGAAAACAGCATTTAAAACCCATTTACATTTGTTTATAAACATAGGAGACTCACATACACTCTAAAATAGAAAAAATCAGACAGTTTGCGTTGTAATAAAGCTTCTATGTTCAAGAGAGAGTGGGGAGGGTGAGGGCAGTGTGAGAGTGTGTGGGAGGCAGGGCAGGGCAATAAGAGAATGGGGGGTGAGACCTAACTGGATCCTCAAAGAAGAAACAGGGAAACGGAGCACAATTCCTGAGCCAACAAACGCTATTTTAACAACACTGAACAACGTTTGGTGTGGAGAATCCCAATGTGTTGTGCTAAAATAGCATAGAAATTCGATTATTCTTAATGATTTGTGTATAAAAGACAGGAATAGGTAGAAAGGGAGAGACAAAAAATAAGCACAAAATGTAAGATGGAGATTGGCGCGTTCTAGACAGACCCGCAGTAGCGGGAGATTTCGGATGTGTTGGCCCTGTCCCCAGCTGCAGCGGTTGGTCTGGGCTGGGCTGGGCTGAGAGTGAGGGTGACTGAGCCAGGAAGCAGGACCCCCTCCCCCAATCCCCGAGGATCCCCTAGTTCGCTGATTGTAGCGTACTGAGCTGTTGCCATCTGTCCGACCCCCTGACCTGCGGAGAGCGCTAGACATGCACCGCCCGCGGCTGCACCTTCTAGCCCGCGGCTCTGCCGCCGCGGCCCCTTCTCCCTCCTCCGCTTAGCTCCGCAGCTGCCAGGAAAGCAAGATGCGACGCAGGAAGGGTCCCTAGCACCCTCCGCTGCCCGGCAGCCTCGAGGAACCTGGGGAGAAACGCGTGAAGTTTCATTTAAATATTAGCACACTAACAGATGATATGCTGGATAAATTTGCCAGCATTAGAATTCCAGGGGGCAAGAAAGCAAGAGTTCCTCTTCCCAATCTGAAGACTGCATTTGTAAGCAGTGACTGATCATTGGAACCTTCAGACAGGGTGGAAAGCATTCCAAAGCTGCTGTCAGAGAATGAAGTCTTACAGCTTTTTGAAAAGATGATGGCCGATATGAATTTAAATGAGGATAAAAAGGCACCATTGCGGGAAAAGGACTTCGGTATCAAAAAAGAAATGGTGATGCAGTACATTAATACTGCTTCTAAGACAGGAAGTCTTAAAAGTAGCCGACAGATTTCACCTCAGGAATTCATCCATGAATTGAAAGTTGTGTCTGCTGATGAGAGACTTGCCACATACCTGGAGTCCCTCCAAGTGTCTTTGAACAGTAATCCTGTGAGTTGGGTGGAAAGTTTTGGACATGAAGGATCTGGATTATTTCTAGACATTTTGGAAAAACTGATTAGTGGAAAAATCCAAGAAAAGGTTGTAAAGAAGAATCAACACAAAGTCACTCAGTGTCTAAAGGCTTTGATGAGTACACAGTATGGCTTGGAAAGAATTTTGAGCGAAGAGAGGAGTCTTTCCTTATTGGCCAAAGCCATGGATCCTACATACCCCAGTATGATGACAGAGGTGGTTAAACTCCTTTCTGCAGTGTGCATTGTAGGGGAGGAAAGCATCCTTGAAGAAGTGTTAGAAGCTTTGACTTCAGCTGGGGAAGAAAGACAAATTGATAGGTTTTCGTCTATTGTCCAAGGACTTCAGCACAATTCGATTCAACTGCAAGTAGCTTGGATGCAGCTCATAAATGCCCCCGTTACATCTCCTGATGATTTGGACTACAGGCTTCACATCAGAAATGAATTTATGTGTTGTGGATTGAAAGAGATATTGCCAAATTTAAAGTGTATTAATAATAATAGCCTGGATATCCAACTTAAAGTCTTTGACAAGTGTAAGGAAGAAGATGTGATTGAGTTCTCCCATCTCCTTGAAGATATTAGAGCTGAACTTAATGAAGCATCTTATGTTTATAATGTGCTATGGATCACAGTTAAAGAAACAAGAGCAGAAGGATATTTTATTTCTATTCTTCAACATCTTTTGCTTATTCGAAATGACTGTTTTATAAGACCACAGCATTTCAAATTAATTGATGAGTGTGTATCCCAGATTGTGTTGCATAAAGATGGAATGGATCCCGATTTTACATATCAAAAAAGACTAGGTTTAGATTTGAGTCAATTTGTAGAGGCTTGCATAGATCAAGCTAAACTAGAACAGTCTGAAAAAAAAGCATCTGAACTTCACAAGAAATTTGAAAAAGAGTTTACTGACCACCAGCAAACTCAGGCTCAACTGCAGAAAAAAGAGGCAAAGATGAATGAGCTTCAAGCAGAGTTACAAGCTTTTAAAGCTCAGTTTGGTGGAGCTGGCCAGCCCGCACTTCCTTCTGCCCCTCTCCTCCCCTCTTGTGGAGGGGTACCACCTCCACCACCCCCTCCTCTGCCTCCTCCACTCCCAGGAATGCCCATGCCATTTGGTGGTCCTGTGCCTCCACCACCTCCCCTGGGCTTTCTGGGTGGAACAAATTCTCCTCCTCCACCAACCTTAACATTTGGGTTGAAGCCAGAGAAAGAATTTAAGCCTGAAATCAGCCTGAGAAGATTGATTTGGTTAAAGATCTGACCTCATGAAATGACTGAAAACTGTTTCTGGATAAAAGTAAATGAAAATATGAAAATACGGATTTGCTTTGTAAACTTGAGAATACATTTTGTTGCCAACAGAAAGAAAGAAAAGATGAAGATTTTGAAGAGAAGAAAATTATTGAGAAAAAAATTAAAGAACTTAAGCTTCTAGATTCTAAGATTGCCCAGAATCTTCCAATCTTCCTGAGCTCTTTTCTGATGCCATATGAGGAAGTCAAAATGATGATATTGGAAGTGGATGAAACACTGTTGGCAGAGTCTATGATTCAGAACTTAATAAACCATCTTCCTGATCAAGAGCAGTTAAGTTCTTTGTCTTAGTTCAAAAGTGACTTTAACAACTTATGTGAACCTGAGCAGTTTGCTGTTGTGATGAGCAGTGTGAAGAGACTACGGCCACGGCTCAGTGCTATTCTCTTTGAGCTTCGGTTTGAAGAGCAGGTGAACAACATCAAACCTGACATCATGGCTGTCAGTACTGCCTGCGAAGAGATAAAGAAGAGCAAAAGGTTTAGCAAGTTGCTGGAACTTGTATTGCTAATGGGAAATGACATGAATGCTGGCTCCCGGAATGCTCAAACCTTCGGATTTAACCTTAGCTCTCTCTGTACATTAAAGGACATAAAATCAGCAAACAAGAAAACAACAGTACTTCATTTCCTGGTAGAAATATGTGAAGAAAAGTATCCTGATATCGTGAATTTTGTGGATGATTTGGAACATTTAGACAAAGCTAGTAAAGTCTCTGTAGAAGCACTGGAAAAGAATTTGAAGTAGATGGGAAGTCAGCTTCAACAGCTTGAGAAAAATTTGGAAACCTTTCCCCCTCCTGAGGACTTGCATGACAAGTTTGGGACAAAGATGTCCAGCTTTGTTAAGAGTGCAAAAGAACAATATGAAAAACTTTCAGAGCTACTTGGAAACATGGAGAAATTGTACCACAGTATAATGGAATATTATGCCATTGATGTGAAAAAGGCATCTGTGGAAGATGATTTTACTGAGTTGAGTAACTTCAGGACTACATTTATGCAAGCAGTAAAGGAGAACATCAAAAAAAGAGAAGCAGAGGAGAAAGAAAGACATGCCAGAATTAGCAGAGAGAGAAAGACTTGAACGCCAGCAAAAGAAAAAGCAATTAATAGAAATGAACACTGAGGGCAATGAGACAGGAGTGACGGATAGTCTGCTAGAGGCCTTGCAGTCAGGAGCTGCCTTCCGCTGCAGAAACAGGACACCGAAGCCTAATGCTGAACCCGAAAATCAGAACGTGCAGTTGACAGAAGGGTCATGTTCACACTACAATATCAATTGCAACTCCACAGGGGCTCCAGGCACCAAGGAGCTTAATTATAATCCAGACACTCGTATGTCTACTGGGAGGCTCAAGGCAGCTGAGAAGAAGGAAGCCTGTGCCGTGGAAAGCAGCAGAAAAAAGGAAATGAAAGTTCTTGGCTCTGTTTCTAAAAATGAATCCATTCCCGAAGTTGAAGCCCTGCTGGCAAGATTATGAGTTTTATAAATTAGACTGATAAAAAGTCATTAAGCCAAACACCGAGCCACACTCTAAGCTATAACACTTGAAAAAAATGCCTTTATATAAGTCACTTGATATAGTTTTAAATTACAATATATATTAGAAAAATAAAGCTAAATACATAATTGCAATGATTTTCTACATACTTGAAGTTTTGGCTTATTCAAAATTATAATGTGCTTTAATGCTGTTTTTGGTCTCTTGGTATTCATCTGTTCTATATTTGGTGGCTAAATTATACATATTGCTTTAGAGAGAATATAGATGCCCATTTATTCAGCAATGTATGCTTAAAACCATCTTTCTAAGTCACCGTAGTTTTTACTCTTTGGACTTTAACAAATGTCAAATCATCAGCCTGCTGTCCTGCTATAATACCCATGTATATTCCCTGTTTACTGTTCATACATTCCTAGGTTTCTCCATTAACATCAAAAACCATCATTTTATATTTCAGAACTATAGTGAAATGATTGGTAAATTCTTTATCATCACTGTTGAATTTACATTAACTTGACCATGTAGATTATAAAAGAACTTCAGTGTATTGCCAAAAATGATACAGTAGGAATGTATAAGCACTTTCTTTGCTGAACATATGTGTTTTTGTATACTGTGTGTGTGTGTGTGTGTGTGTGTGTGTGTGTGTATGTATACTATTACAGGCCTGTTAGAAATTTAGTCTTAGCCAGGAGATTACCCCACCACACCCCAGTAATTATGACTTCAGATTAAAGTTGCCATTTTGAAACTTTCCAAGTAATGGGTTTTTTTTTATTCCTGTGAATAAACTTGAAATTTCAGTTTCTTTGATCTGCCAATCAGTAATTTGAGCAAAGATCTGTATAAGTGTTTCAAGGAAAGTTTTCATATGCAAATATTACAATTGTACCTCATTTCAGCATCATTCCTTTGTTAAGTCCATGTCAAAGAAAATAAAGTTGCTATCTGCACTACCTGAAAAAAAAAGTGCAAGATGGAACAGCTGTCAGATAGCAGAATGTATAAGGGGGAAATAATTCAAGTAAGGAAAGGAAGAGATGAAGGTGGGAGGTGAGAAAAGAGAGAGGGAGAGAGAATCCAACCATTGAACCAAAAACTCAATCAAGATTGGATAACATCAAGCACTCAGGCAGGTCGCCCCTGTTTCTCCCACTGACAGGTGGCAAACAGGTTCCCAGCTGGGATTCTGCTGCAGGCTCTGCTCTTTGCTCCGCCCAGTTTACCTCGCTCAGCTCCCTGTGCTCTGTGTGCAGTCACAGCCAAGGTCTACTCGGCCTGTCCCCCATGGCTGGCAAACTCACTGGTCCCCTGTGGTCAGGCAGGAGGTGTTAACCACACCCTCATGCACCATTCTGAAGACATTTCTCTCTCCCTTTACTTCCTCCTGACTTTCAGTTTGGCCAGGAAGTTAATGGATTTGTGGGCTGCCAGGAAGTAATCTCCACAGACACGGAGCTGGACTGTTTTTTCCACTCCCAGTGGTCGCTTGTGGAGGTTGCTGGGTTTACAGGTTCTCCCCAGCTTGTAAATTTAGTGGTATTTAGGGCTCTATAAAAGAGAGCTCTTTTGAATGTAATTTAGTAGCATTTTGGTGGGTTCGAGAGAAAACTCCCTTGGGTGCAGAGCACAGCTGCACTGTCGTTTAGTGGGAGACTAGTTGTCTGGCTGGGCTCGCAGTGCTTTCTGTACCCCAGATCCCACAGGTCACTGCAAATTCTGGTGGCTGTGTCTCACAGATTTCTCAGTGCCTGGTGTTGGGCCCCTAAGCACGATGGTGGCCTTTGTCTCTGTTCTTGGGGACACACTGGTCCTCCCTCTGTCACTGCTATCTTTGTGATTCTCTGGCTTGCACTTGACCTAGTGTCCTGATCTGAGGAGTCTCTCCCTTGTGAAAAGTTTGCTCAGGGGGTTCTGTATCCCAGTGACAGGAGAGTTAGGATGGGAGCGCACTGGGCTAAGGTTGGTAGTCTGAGCACCAGTGAGTCAGGAGGCTCTGCTAAGTCTCTGCAGTTACCATGGGTAACTAGTTTCTACTGAGTGCATTCCTTTTTAAAGAACTGAATTCCCTGTTACATTTCAGAGTAGTTTTCTTCTCCCTTCTCAAATTAGGGGGCCATTTGCTCTGGCATTGTTGTTGCTCTCCTGGAGATAAAACTCACAAAAATCTGAGCTTCTTCTATGATTGGTTAAATTATAAGAGACAAGTACAAGTTTAAATAGAAATATTATGGGCCTTTCACATAATTTTCTATGTTATCATTACTTCAAGTAAAGTCATTCGTGTATGTTTGTTCATTGATTCATGTTGCAAGTTTGAAAAAATCCTAGAAATTTACAGGGAAGTCACCCTCACACTCTTCCTTTTTGTGTTCAGTCTTCACCAGGGCACAGGTCCTTGTTCCTTATGGTCTCTTTCTCAGACTTATCTACTGACACTCTAAACACTGGGACATCTTTATTTTATGCAATATTTGTCATGCAAAGGCAACAGCAAGTGACAACGTCAAGAATGGATTTTGCTTGATAAGTAGCTGAGACACCCGAGTGACACAGACCTGAGTTGCAAATTTTTGTTCCCAGGGCACCATCCTCTTTCTCTTACACAGCCTCAGACAACTGTCTGTGCTGCTCCTCAGACAGGTAGCACGTGAAAGCAACGGTCCTCCGCAAGCAGGGAGAATGTATGGGAACTCTAACTGTGCAGGAAAAACTTGTGGACTTTGCACAGGATAAGAAATTTGAACATGCTCAGCTTTCACTCTGCTAATTCTGACTGTTAAATCTGTCCCTGATTTACTGCCACTGAACCTGTTCAAGTCCCAAAAGTTAAAAGTTCTTATAAGTCATATACTATGGAGGGTGACCAGACTTGTGTATAAGGCACAAATAGATGCTTCCGCCAGTATGTAAGAGGCTCTGACTCGACCTGCAGGAGATGGAGGTCGGGTCTCCAGTGGTGATGGACTGGGAGAGTAGATTCTGGGTCATCTCACTGTTCCTGGTGTATCTCAAAATAATGAAGGAGAAGGGTCAATTTATTTTTGAAATTTTCTCTTTTTTTGTATATTTTAAATTATTTTTTTTTATTTTTGATACATAAAGGAAAAATATTCAATGTTGTAATTGGAGCCAGGTTTGCCATCACAAAGTGCCCTCTAGAATCATTTGCAGATATCAGTCCCTGCTTTCAATGTGACAGTATTCATCAGATTCCAGGCCCTTGCTCTTTCTGGAATCTCCCTCACTCTCACAGATCTAATCACCACAGACCCATCCTGGAGGACAAGACCTGCACCCCTCACGTGTGGACGGAGCTGCTATGGGCAATTGTGGATCCCCAGAGCTCAATCTTTCACCTCACTCTCTTTCTTCATTTCTCTCTGTTCTTACCAGCGGCTCAGAGTGTTAGCAGCCCAGGAGATGAGCATAAATCCTCATTTTGAGAAGTTAAACCAAAGAATTCTGATGAATCAAGTACAGTGAGTGTTCACCTTTATCTCAAATTAGCAATGGAAGACCTTCCCTGGGTGACACTATGCAAATCCCCTGATGGGTGCAAGCATGAGGAAAGAGGCTAAAGCAGGGTGGGAGGCCTCTTTTATGATCCAAGTGCTGTACAGCATTTTCCATGTTTGGAGGAAAACCAATAGGAACAAAGCCCACATTTTCTTCAGCAATGGACAGAAGGCCCACACTGTGAAAGTGGAATCTCTCAGGGAGATAGAGTGCACCCTGCCCTGCCCCCGAGGGCAGTTCCAGAGTCCACACCATGTGGTGTGGAAGAACATGTAGGTCAGTCTGTGGGAGTGGAAAAGTGCTCTGTTTAGACTCTTCCCTGCCTAGGAAGGGAATGAAATAGCTCCTACCTGACAAGCATTGATCTTCTGAGTCTTGTACCATTAGCATTATGGTATGGATCTAGCAAACATTTTCTGGTGTCCATTGTTACTATGTGCAGTAGAAGAATGTTAGAAACATGATAGGTGTAATCTTTTCCTGGGTCTTGTGATTAATACCAAAAGGAAACTCAAGTGAAAAGAGCGTGGCAGGCGCAAAAGTTCTGTCTTTTTAATCCATAGAGAATTATTCCTTAGGTAAGAGAATATGAAATCTCTAGCAATTAGTTTTTTTAAACTGGTGAGTCTCCCGTCATACTCATCTCTTTCTCTCCATATCAGATTCAGCAAAACGTTTTGAAGGGAAAGGTTCCCTGGACATCATTGCAGAAATGAACTAAGGATAATTTTGTGTTCATTTTATTTTTCTGAGAAATGTAGGAAAATTTTTTCTCTGCCAACTCATTCTTTTCATGGATGTTGGACAACCACAGTCACGAGTCCACAGTGCAAATGGAGATTCCACACATTACCAGAGCCTGAATGAGTCAAATATTTAACATTTCGGACAACACGCATCTATGACTGACATTTTCTGGGGCCTCCTTACAAGGTGGTCACTATGGAAAAGGTGTTGGGTCAGAGCTGCTCAGGGGCTTTCATTGCAGACTTCCGGCCCCCAGAGCTGGGAGTAGATAAACCTGTGTTGCTTTCAGTCCATAATTTTGTCACAGTTTTGCATGATAGAGCTAGTAATCAACACATCCAGTATGCATTGTGGAATTTTGGTTCCTGGTAGACTAAGTAAAAAGTATTGCCATGTTTACTTTAATTAAAATAAAAAATAAAGCAAAAGGTGGATTTTTAATTTTCTGAGCCTGTCTGTGAGAAACAGTCCTGTTTACATTGTTTTTCTAGATGTTTGCGACTTTATTCTTTACCTGCTTACATTGAATAAGTAATGGTAAATGAAATGAATGAAATCTGTGCTTATTAAAGCAATAAGAAAGTCAAATTATAAATCAAAAGAAAGACATAGAGAAAAAAGTAACTTTTAAGACTGAAATTTTGCACATTTACTCAACTGTCATATTCCTGACCTTGGATCTGAGGACTTTCCTTAAAGCATATACTATTTTTCTCTTTCATATTAGAGTATCTGAGCAGTTCTAAATGAAGCTTGAATTGGATGAGGAGTTGAATATTTCATATACCTGAACAAATATTACAGAAAACGATCAACTCAAAACAAAATAAATGGGCAGATCAAGCCAACTAAACGGAAAAATTAAAGTACATTTTTGGTTCTCAATATAATTCTGGATTAATGGCAAAGTTTTGAGATCAGTTTAAAAATTTTGGTTGGACGTAATGTTTTCTGAGATACTAATTATGTACACTTGATGAATCTTTTCTTAACTTTCTTAGTTTCCTGGATTTCACATGCAATATCTATTTTATAAAGTGTTTGTTAAATATGTTTTCATAATTCCTGAATCTAATATCTGGGCAAAACATTTGTTCTCTGTTATTTCTACTATTTTTCATTTATACTTAAATTGTAATTTTGTTTTTGTATATCAGAAATATCTGACTTTGTGTTCTACTGGCCCTTGAAAAACAAATGGGAAGGTTTGTTGAGAATTTAGGATGGCCTTGCACTTCATGAGAGAGGTTTTCATTTGGGCACCTCATCCACAAGGCTGTCTTGTACTGAATTCACTGTGGACAAATCCTGAACTGGGCATCGTGGGAGAAAATATCCTTAGCAGTGTTGGTCTGCAGTCATTACTTTCCATATAGATCCTGTTTTGTTCTCTCTCCATTTCTCAGCTAACTTAAAGCCTTGATTTCAGTTTTTAGTTGTGGAAAGGACTGTGCAGTTTCCCTTCTGTTCACAATTCTGATCCTCAGGTTAAATCAGGGTCCCACAGGATTCTCAGGATGAATTCTCGGCCTGTCTTGTAGCTATGGCTCCGTGTGTGGGGTGGAAACTGGATCTCAAATGTTTTCCGTCTTCTGCAGGACCTTCAGGATAGAGAAGGCTTTGTATTTCAGAGATGTTTGTTGAAAGAGAGTAAAAAATGGAGCCTAGAACGTGGCATCCTTTTGTGTTTCCCTATCTTTTCTTCATCTATTTTGTCCCTTAACTCATTCTCCACTCCTTCCTTTCTCTCCTTTCTGTCTTTTCTGTTCTTGTTTTTTGGAGCATGTTTTAGTATTTCACCAGTGTTGTCAATATAAGGTAGCTAGCTTGCGATTTTTGTAAAACTAAACCCATGTTGATACATTGTTTGTCTTGAAACTAAGGCCTTTTCTGATGCCATCTAGTGGCTTTGCAATATTAGAGCTGCTAAATCGACCTCTGTGTTCTTTCTGGTCATGCAAAGGTATTTTTTGTGATGGTATTTTTGGCTCTTGGTTTAATCAGTTGTTTCACAGCCCAATGCCCCTGAAATGTGCTTCCTTATTTGCTGATTCTTTTGCATGAGTCACTCCCAGCCCAGTCCAGCTGCACAGATTCTATAAAAGAAGCCTTTGCAGTGTGATCTGAACTACATCACACCAGAAATGGACAGCAAGATGGTGTCCCAGACGCCAATCCTCCTGGCTTTGGTGCTCTGGGTCTTTGGTGAGAAAATGAAAAGTTCCACCATCTCCTCAGAATGATATGTTTGTAGAGTTTAAAAATAACTTTAAGAAGAAGTGGAAAAGAATGACTATTTGTAATATGAACACAAATATGTGCTAACTCAGAATACCATTAGAAAGAATATATTAAATGTTTAGCTGCAATATTTATTTGAGAAAAATCTTGTATGTTTATGTACATATGATCACTATTCATTCCTGATTGCAGGTGTCTGCGGTGACATTGTGATGACCCAGTCTCCGGGCTCCCTGGTAGTGTCTGTTGGAGAGAGCGCCACCATCCGCTGCAAGTCCAGCCAGAGTCTTTTACACAGTGATATCGATGAGAACCTCCTATCTTGGTACCAGCAGAAACCAGGAAAATCTCCCAAACTGCTCATCTATGAGGCATCCACCCGGGAATCTGGGGTCCCAGACCGGTTCAGTGGCAGTGGGTCTGGCACGGATTTCACTCTCACCATCAGCAGGGTGCAGGCTGAAGATGCTGCAACTTATTACTGTCAGCACTATTATGGTACTCCTCCCACAGTGATTCGGCCTCGAACATAAACTTCCTCTCAGAGTCTCCCCAGCTGCTTGCTCCCCACAAGAGCCAGGGCTTGAACACTTCCTCCCACTGCCTGAGAGATGGTGTTCCTCGTATGCATGAGAAAATCTCAAGGTTTAGCAGAAGATAAAGGGGCTCCTTGTTTGGTAGATGCTTTGCTCTAAGAAAATTCAGCTAAGAAATTTGTATGAGTTTTGAATTTTTTATAATAATTGACCAACTCATAGCCTTGAAACTCATCAGTTTATAGTTGTGTAGGTCAAAATTCAACACTGGACTCAGTGGTTTTTTTTTTTTTTTTTTTTTTTTTTGTAGCATCAGGGATCAAACTCACAACCTCACGCCTGTCTAGACAGGCACCTAAGCCACTGAGCCAAACTCCCGGTCCTGGGTTTTTGAGGCAGGGTCGCACTGTGTAGCTCAGGCTGGCCTTGTGCTCACGTTGTAGCCCAAGCCGGCCTTGAACTCACAACGCTTCTCCTACCTCAGCCTCCTGAGTGCTGGGATTAAAGGCATGTTCCACCATGCCCGGCTTGGAGTCAGTGTTTAAAATCAACTTATTGTTAGCTTGGTTTTCATTTGTATGCTGTAAGACAGAATCTCTCTCTTGCTTTTCCTGTATCTTGAGTACCTTTCATTCCTTGACTGGTGGCCTTTTCTTCCATCTCCAGAGTGAGCAGCATTTCATTTCTCTGGCCCTTGTTCCATAGTGACATTTTTGTCTGAATATCGCTATCTGCTTTCCAAAAGTGAACACTAAGAAAATGTGCTTACCTGTGATAATGAGTGTAATTTTCTATATAAGAACCCATATGCTTCGGTCTTCATATCTTGTATTAACTCATAAAATTCTGTTTGCTAAATAGAGAACTTTGTGCCTCCTGGGAAACAAGGTGGTAACTAATGCCATTAGTGCATTCACTTTAAATAGGAATTGAGCATCTAGTTTGGGTCACAGAGATACAGGAGGGATCAAGATCATCATGTATGATTCATGATTCATTTGGATCCCTGAAACATCTATAATCTGTCTGCATGAAAATCATGCTTTTGTTTGTTTGTTTGAGACAGGGTCTTTCCATGTAATCCAGGCTGTTCTTGACTTCACTATGTAGCCTGGGTTGGCATTGGCCTTGTGGTGATTCTCCTGCCTCAGCCTCCCAAGCACTGGGAATACAGGGTGAAAATCTTATTTCCTACCTTTCTCAGCCTACTGCTGTCAACAACAGAAAACAGATGTACTGAGTGTTGCCCATGAAGAACTTTGGTCGTCGTATCAAGTAAAATACAACGGTTTTCTACTAAGTGCTTAATATCTACTGAGAAATAGGTATGAATTTGCGGACTAGAGATAGCCAATATAAATTCTAAAGGTAATGGAAAAGATCAGCTTCTGTCTTGACTATGAGGAGTTATGCAGACTTTGGGATGCTCCATTAATGGAAACATGGACACATTTCATCTGGAAGACCTAAATCTTTTACTTCTCATGCACGGGGCTTTGCAGTTCAGATCTGCATTGGATGAGGGAAGTGTTAGTTAAAAGGGGTTCTGGCAACCTGGGAAATATCAGGGGTGCCGGATCTGTTCTATAACTGGAACATGGGTGTAGATACAGAACTGTACATTTTTGAAATCCTCTTATGAATATGCATCAAACTGGTAAATTTTACTTCTGTAAACTTTATATAAAAATAAAAATATTTTTAATAGAACATAAACTCTGTCACTTAGCTATTGGAGACCAGTGGAAAGAGCATAATGTTTGAATCTTTGAATACCTTATATGTAGAAAAAATTCCAGTTTCTAAGTGTCTAAGGGCTTTCCTAGTATGACAGTAGATGGTCATTTCTATTTGAAGTAAGTGCTGAGTAGGGTAATGCTAGAAACATTAACCTAGTAGAAAATACAAATACTAAATTTGCACAACTCTTTCTTGCAGAAATGGAGACTATGCATAGACAGTCAGATGATCATGCTGGTGTGTGGTTAGGTCTTAGGTGGACAATTTGCTCAGTGGGTACAGAGGGTGGCAGCCTAGTATTAGCTTGAGGAGTTCACCAGCATCATGGGATCACCTCGGGCTTGTGCTTTCTTGAGCATTTTGATGCTATTTCAGACCAGAATGGAATCATGCTAATATCATCCCTCATGCTGATGTCTCTATTTGCATCCAGAAACCTAAACATTCCTTAGCAGGATGGAAGCATTGTCTGGACAATATTCTGCCTGTCACTTGCAGGAGCCATGGCGTGGTCACTAAGAGATCTGCCCAGGGATATGATTAGAATCTTGTGGTGAATCAATTGCAATTTTGTGATTGTAGGTAAATTAACATTTCCCAAGCTTCATCTTTTTGTCTGAAGCAAGAACATTATAATAGATTTGAGGAAGTTTTATGAAGGTTAAATAAAATACTATGCATTAATTATTCAGGATTGTATCTGGATATATAATGAGTGCATAGTAAGCACTGATTTTTCTTGTTAGATCCACCTGCATGGTAAGAAATTCAGAGGCAGGTGGTTGATTCTGCATCTCACAGCAACTAGAGTAATGAATAAAAAGAAAAAATCCAAAATGGAAAATTACTCATATTACTCCCTTGCTTTCACTCTTCAAAGGTTTCTCATGATACTTTGAAACTCACCCTCATCCCTAGGCCTTTATATGTGGCTCATACTCTTACCTGATGTGTTTGCAATCCTCTGGGAGAAGTTTGAAAACTCCTGGTGTCTAGATCTGCATCCAGAAGGGTCAGGTGGGACTGGTCTGAATGCAGGTGGACATGAGATTTCCTTTCCTTTCCTTTCCTTTCCTTTCCTTTCCTTTCCTTTCCTTTCCTTTCCTTTCCTTTCCTTCCCTCTCTATTTTTCCCCTCTATTCCCTTTTCCTCCTGAAACCTCCACTTTCCTTCCTTCACATCTTTTGTTTCCTTTCCTATGCACTGTGTTGCTTCAGACTGATCCTGGACCTTCACATGCCAGCCAGGCACTATAGGACTGAGCTATACTTGCAGATCCACTATAGAGATTTTCTGGGGCTCGGCAGCTGGTAGCAGTGTGGCCAGTTTTGACCTCTCCCTACTGCCCAACTCTGCTTCTTACAAGGTCTGTTTCCTCCCTCTTCATATCATCCGGGTTGCCTTTCTGTCTCTGAAGCTGTTGAGTTCTTCTTCCCCTTAGGGCCTCCTGCTCCTCACTCCCCATCTTCTTGCCACTAAGCCTTCCAAGCCACGCTAAAATTCCATCCCTATTATCACTCTGGTTCTGATGAGTCTGGGGTTCCCTTTCCCTCTGGAATGTGGGCTTTAAAGGGGGAGAACATGGTCATGACAATCCCTCACCACTGTAGTAGGTGGAAGCTAAGTACCTTCACAAATGCATTACAATTTTTACCCTGTTAGTCTCCTCTTCACAGTGATGGCCAAATCTCAGGTATCTAAACTCATCCATCTTCCTGGAGTCCCTGATAGCTCAGGTAGGTTAGGGTGAGAGAAGAAAGACCTTTGAGGTGTGTGTGAGGTTTTAGATACTTCAATGTTGTTAATTTAGTTAAATAACATATAATGAAATGTGTCAAAAATTAATTAAAATTAATCTGAAAACTGACTGGATCTGAAAAATCAGAATGTTGTGATAGGAAAGAACATAAAATGAACAAAGAAATGTCAAGAAGAAATGTTTAAACTCATGGTACTATACTGTTTAAAATGCCATATTTTTTGTGTACTGGCTTGTGTTATGTTTTCCTCACCAGGTAGATGAATGGGCCCATTGACAACAGTGTCCTGTGTGATAATGTAAGAACATCAGGGCCCAACTGTGAAGTGGTTGTAGTGTGCAGAATTGAGCGTGGATTCAAGTGATGGCAGGAGCGCTGGGAATTCAGTTTGATGAATCAAGCAACTGACCTTGCACAGTGTGAGTCCATTTCCTACTCGTAGAATGAAAATAGTGGGACAGATGAGACATCAGGTTCTTTGTAGCCTCATTACCCAGAGGTACTGAAGGCAGATATGTGCTCATTAAACTGAGACCTCAGTGTGTTGTGCAATGTATTTGGCACTACATGAAAGGAAGGCGGATGGTGCCCACTTTTTGTAAAAGTTACCTTCCAAATCATCGTGCCAGTGAGAGCTGTTATACTTATGGAAAGAGTGTCTGAACTATTTAACAACCATCCCTAAAGGAAATGTTCATTTCACTTAATATTTAAAATGTCATTTCAAAAAATTTTTAAAAAATTATTTATTAATTCTATTTTTAGACTGGAAAGACCTTCATATATATACAGTCACTTGTACAAATGTTGAATGTTCTATTTACATGCAGTGATACAAATATTTTCTTGTAATGTTGCAAACAAATTGCACTACGAGAATCACCTCTGAAAGTATTTTTTTTGCATTTTCAGGGTTACTTGATTCGGCAGGAGAGTCATTTCACACGCCTTAGTGAATTCCTACTTGCACGGGCCCCATCACGCTGTCTGTTTACACCAACACCATTTCTGAGTTCTGATGAGCTTTGGCATCAAGAACTTTAACCCATCATTTGGTTCATTCAACAAAAGAAAAAAATTGTTATAAACAGAAGTTCAACTTTGCATTTTAAGTGGTAAGAAAGCTTCAGGAAAAATCTCTAGACAGCAAAGGCAAGAAGGATTCAAGTTATAGATATTGGCTCAAAATTTCATTTTATCTGATCCAACTATGCAGTGGAGAAAAGGTCTATCTATGTTCATTTTAACAAGAAATGAGACTGCACCTTTTTTTTTTTTCACAAGCTTATACCAAACTCACAATGATCAATTTAGGTATATGGTACAATGAGAAGAAATAGGGATTAAAGAAATTAAATTATGTTACTGTAAGAGAGAGAATCTATCCTCCCTCTGAGTCAGAGGTTTTTCTTAATATGACCTTGTGGGAGTGAAATGTTCAAGGACAGAGGAAGAGACAAACACATGTGTAGCTAGAAGCCCAGCTGGTCTCTCCACAATTGCTTTCCATGTGTCCCCCTCCCTGAATCCATGTTGTTGTCCAGAGCTTCAGATCAATGCTAGATGCAGAGCACTGGAGAAAATCTGCTTAAGGTGGGTGCCGGAGTGAGATACGGAGGCCCTGGCTCAGTTCCTTTGTCTCCTTATATTTTGGTGCCTAGGTGAGGCCAACATGGTGTGGTTTGCATGTCTGTGCCACCTCTTTCAATGTTGTCTCCTGTGGCCTAGTAGCTCTGTTCAGCATGAAAAGTGATTGTAGCTCAGTTCAGTGAAGTGGTCTTGTCTCCCCTAGGAAGACCTGGATATGATCCGGATGATATGCTTACTCTTCTGTTTTATTTCCAATCTTCAATACCACTGGAGAAAGTGTCACAGTACACTCTCCAGCCTCCCTATTACTGTCTGTCTCCAGGAGAAACAGCCACCCTCACTTGCTGACCCGAATGTTGGTGGCTAATTATCTGGATACCAATGGAAATCTGGGAACCCAGGCTCATCATCTGTGGTGCACCCACCAGGGCTCCTGGCATCCCATCGAGGTTCAGTGGCAGTGGGCCTACTGACTTTCCTCTCACCATGGGCAGCCTGGAGCCTGAGCATGTTGCAGCTTATTATTGTCAGATAATGAATACCTGGTGTTTCACAGGGATTCAGTGTGAAACAAAAAGCTCTGTGAGGCTGTCAGTGAGTTTTGCTTTACCTGCTGCCTTATGGGCAGGTGAAGTAGTGATTGCTGTTTTAGAATTTCTGTCTGTATTTGAAAATTTAGAAGTTAGAAAATATTAACTTTATGACAGGATTTTTACCCTTGTTTCCATAGTTTTTCTCAGTCTTATTTGTTCAGCTGGCTGAAAGAACAATATTGGTGCTATGGGAACCATATCTCTCATATAAGTGATTGTCTCTAAAGGTATAGAAGCCAATAAGTCCAAAAAGGCAACACTGCTACAACCAACAAATATCAAAAACTCAAAATGAAGAATTGAGTGTATAACTTAAAGAGACGTATCAGAGAAAATTCCCAATAATCTATAGAGAAGGGCATACAATTAAGAGAAGCGGCAACTCTTTGGATTAACACTCAATATATAAATATTAATTTGATGTCTGTATAACCACAAAAATGATGAAAATTAACAGCACCATGTACAATAGCATACACCGTTACATATATAGAAAACACTCAAAGTATGTGCAATATGTGTAAACTGAAATCTCCATTATGATGCTTAATAAAATTGAAGAACTTGTAAGAGCAATAAAACAGAGACAACTGAAGAAGTTCTCAGGACAATAAAGTCTGCACCTTTAAGGAATGGGGCTAGAACACCTGGGCATCCATTTGTTTGTGTGAAAAGAAAAGAATTCACAGAAAGCATTTGTTATGATTGATTCATTGTGTTAACTTGACAACTCTAGGATATTATCTAAATAACTCAGCATTTCTCCATTCTAGGGTGTAAAGGACACATCATTCCCTCTCTAGGATAATGTCCATTTTACCAATTTGAAAAGGTCAGAAGTTTAACTAAAGGATTTAGCAGGGGAACAGGTTCCTTACTTTCTAAATATCCTCAGTTTGTGATAGAGGAGGGCAGGGAGATGGTGTGAGTGCAACACCCACACAAGGGGAATATTCTGTTTAAAATATAAAGGTTAAAAAGAGGCATGTTCCCCACCTTGCCCTTTTGTTCTTGTAGCTTTTGGTAACTGCCACAGCCATTATGACTGTGTTGTAGTCAGTGGTTACAGGGAGAACAACTGCATACAAGACAGAATTTGTAATACTGTTTTATGATGGTCACACAGAGTTAAATACAAGAAATTGTAGGAAGTCTGTCTACAACAGTAAAGACCCAGAATATTCAGCCAAAGGTGTGGATCCCACAGCAATGTCCTCCATGAATCCAGCTGAAGACCCAGAGCCCATGACAATGTCTCCCACAAATCCATCTGGAAATCTAAGCGTCCACAGTAAGAACTCATGCCAATCTATTTTGCGGATCTTCACTGGGAAGGCAAAGGTGAGCGGGGGAAGTTAGAAAGTTTATGCCAGCAGGGTGAAGGATCTGTGCCAGTAAATTGAGGGTTCTACACTGGAGCTGAGAAGTCACACTCACTATAAGGAGCTGGGCTGCCCCGAAAAGTGTGACAGCCATCCTCAGTGACCGTGAGGTTCCCAGCTCCTCCAATGATGAGAGCAGTCTAGGACATGCCAAGAAGCTAGCACAGCAACCTTCTCCTGGAGAGTAAACAGCACACATCTTCCCCTCCAGAACCAGGAAGTGATGCTCAACGTGAGGAGCAGAGCTCGCCCAAGTTGAACCACAGCCACTCTCAGTGATGAGGTCCTGAACTCTTCTGATGATAATGGCCAAATCCATTTTGGGGAAGCCAGCCTGACAAGCTTCTCCAGGATAACAAACAGCCTAAAAGAGCAGCACTTAGGAGAACCCACAATGCCTAGCTCTTCTTCTTTATGTCTCTATTTATGCTGGCCACTTCCTTCAGGTGGGCCATCTACACTCAGCACAATGCTGATGTAATTCAGCTGGTGTTAAGTTGACCATCAGTTTTTAAACCATAACACACGATTTGACCCTCAGCCACGTCATCCTGCATTGAAGACAGCTGAATGTGGACTGAAACCTCCACATACTGTAAGCTAAAGTAACCTTTCCTTGTTGCATATTTGGTGTCAAGTATTTTGTCTCAGCAATGAGGAAGAGGTCACCAACACAGAATTTGGTAGCAGGAGTGGGATCATTGCTGCGACTACACCTGACCCTGTGGTTCAAGAGCCTGTGGGAATGTCTTGTCGGAAGAGTTTGGAAAAGTTCATAGATGTTGCCTGAAAGAGGAGCACTGGAATGCCTTAGGCTGTTCTCTAAGGGAGGTTCTGGACAGAGCTCGGAAGATCAGAAAAACAGCAAAGGCCAGGCTTAGGAGGTTTCTGCTGGGAAGAAGGACTGCATTGGTTGATACAGTCCAGGTGATACATGTTATGGTTTTGCAGAAAGTTATTCTGGATTTTACTCGTGTCCAGAGACTTTTGCTGAGGATTAAGGGTAGTGTCCTGCTTAATCTGGCAGAAGAAATTTCAAGGCATTGAATGTTAAGCCAGCGGCATAGCTATTGTTGAGGACTTTATGACAGTTTTATGTTGAGAATCAAAAGCAAAGAGCCCAGCAGGACAATTTAAAGCATTGTGAGTTTGGCCAGAAAGGAAGCTACAATAAAACTGTGGACTGCAAATATAGAGCTAAGGAGATCTTGTTTGCTGAGAAGGAACTGGAGAATACAAAGTCTCAAGATTGCAAATGTGGAAGACTTTGCTTGGAGGAAGAAGCTGCAGAGCACCCTCTTCCAGCAGGGCAGCAGACACATCATGTTCCAAATTGGTGGCAGCAGGTGCACCACATCCCAGAATCCCACCTCACTGTGCAGTCACCCTATGTGCTGCCTCGATGTCAACCCTGGTGAAGGATTGGTTTTTTTATTCCGTGGATTCTACATTCCAGTCTTTCCCTCTCCACTAAAGCAGCAGTCACACCCTAGGACATGTGTGCATATGTTCAGATCAGTCTCTGTTTAGGCAGCACCTAGCTCTGTAGGGAAAAAAATAAAAACACTTTTCAAATAATGACCTTCAGAGATTTCTTCCCAGCAACATGGAGTGAAGCTGGTAAAATTCTGGCTACTACTGTTTCCACGTAAACTATAAGAGTATTAGAAGTGTGTTAGAAATAGTTGTGCTTTTTTTCCTGGACTTGGTGACTAAACTTGATGAAAGTGCTTGTTTTGAAAGAAATTATATGCTTCTTTCAGCTCAATGCCCTATAGTCTTGTGGAAGTCAAGCAGAAATGTTGAAAAAATTATGCCTTATATCATGAATATGAAATTCTTGGTATGTTTCTAAAATTTGTGAATAATCTGTCATATTTTCATCCATAAAGATTTGTTCATCAAATTATATACATTTAATTATGAATTGTAATGCATTTATACTTGTATATAAATATATGTATCCATATATAAATGAGTATAACTAGGTGTAGATGCACATATACATTGAATTAATAAAAATATTTCTTAAGGGAAAAACTCTTCTGTAGTCGTATACAGAATGTAGGTGGTATGATTTTAAACTACTCTTTTCCTAACGATTATTAAAAATCTTGATCTTAAGCAGGATTTTTCTTCTGCTAGGCATTTTGCAGTGGAAGTCATGTTGTAAAGGGAGAGTCCGTATGTGAGAGTATTCAGCCCCATCCAGGCTTTTTAGTGTTTATGAGTAGTTTGAATGAATGACTGGCTTCATAGAACAAAAACTGAGAAAAACAGGGACTAAAAAGAAAGAAAGTACATCAGAGAAAGAAATTAGTTTTTAATGATATTATTTTTACATATATAGAAAGTTCAAGAGAAGGGGGTGATTTGACAAGCTACAAGTGAGAGTAGAAGGAAGAGAGGAAAAGGAGCAATTTATAGGTAGAAAATTAGTGCAGTCTTTATGGAGATTCTATGAAATTATTAAACTAGAGGAAAACGTACATTGAAAGACCTAAGTAGTACATTTTGGTGAAGGTGACCTTGATAGGTCAATGTAAAACATTGTAGAAAACAACGTTTAAAACTCATTTACAGTTGTTCATAAACATAGGATCCTTACATACACTCTAAAATAGAAAAAATCAGAAAGTTTGAGTTGTAATAACAGCTTCTATGTTCAAAAGAGAATGGGGAGGGGGAGCGTAGTGTTAGAGTGTGTGAGAGGTGGGGCAGGGAGATATGAGAATGGGGGGTGAGACCTAAGTGGATCCTGAAAGAAGAAATGGGGAAACAGAGCACAATTCCTGAGCCAACAAACACTATTTTAACAGCACTATAAACAATGCTTCGTGTGGAAGATTCCAATGTGTTGTACTAAAATAGCACAGAAATTCGATTATTCTTAATGATTTGTGCATAAAAGACAAGAATAGTTAGAAAGGGAGAGACAAAAAGTAAGTACAAATGCAAGATGGAAGAGCTGCCAGATAGGAGTATGTATAAGGGGGAAATAATTCAAGTAAGGAAAGGAAGAGATGAAGGTGGGAGGTGAGAAAAAAGAGAGGGAGACAGAAACCAACCATTGAACCAAAAACTCAATCAAGCTTAGTTAATGTCAAGCACTCAGGCAGCTCACCCCTGTTTCTCCCACTGACAGGAGGCAAACAGGTTCCCAGCTGGGATTCTGCTGCAGGCTCTGCTCTTTGCTCCACCCAGTTTACCTTGCTCAGCTCCCTGTGTTCTGTTGCAGTCATGTCTACGGTCTACCCAGCCTGCTCCCCATGGCTGGCAAACTCATTGTTCCCCTGTGGTCAGGCAGGAGGTGCTAACTCCACCCTCATGCTCCACTCTGATGACTTTTCTCTCTTCCTTTACTTCTTCCTGGCTTTCAGTTTGGCCAGGAAGTTAATGGATTTGTGGGCTGCCAGGAAGTAATCTCCATAGACATTCAGCTGGACATTTTTTTCCACTCCCAGTGGTTGCTTGTGCAGGTTCTTGGGTTTACAGGTTCTCTCCAGCTTGTAAATTTAGTGGTATTTAGGGCTCTATAAAAGAGAGCCCTTTTGAATGTAATTTAGTAGCATTTTGGGGGGGTGCAAGAGAAAACTTTCTTGGGTTCAGAGCTCAACAGCCTTGCGATTTAGTGGGAGACTATTTGTCTGGCTGGGCTCGCAGTGCTTTCTGTACCCCAGTACCACGTCACAGTCACTGCAAATTCCAGTGGCCGTGTCTCACAGATTTCTCAGTGCCTGGTTGTGGGCCCCTAAGCACGATGGTAGACTTTGTCTCTGTTCTTGGGGTCACAATGGTCCTCCCGCTGTCACTGCTGTCTTTGTGATTCTCTGGCTTGCACTTGACCTAGTGTCGTGATCTGAGGAGTCTCTCCCTTGTGAAAAGTTTGCTCAGGGGGTTCTGTATCCCAGTGACAGGAGAATTAGGATGGGAGCACACTGGGCAATGGTTGGTTGTCTGAGCACCAGTGTCAGGAGGCTCTGCTAAGTCCCAGTGATTACCCTGGGTAACTAGTTTCCACTGAGTGCATTCCTTTTTAAAGAACTGAATTCCCTGTTATAATTCAGAGTAGACACTTTTCTTCTCCCTTCTCAAATTATGGGGTCGTTTACTCTGACATTGTTGTTCCTCTCCTGGAGGTAAAACTCATAAGAAGGTGATCTTCTTCCATGACTGGTTAAATTATAAGAGAGAAGTACAAGTTTAAATAGAAATATTATGGACCTTTTGCATAATTTTCTTTGTATTCATTATTTCAAGTAAAGTCATTAGTGTATGTTTGTGCATTCATTCATGTTGCAAGTTTGAAAAAATCCCAGGAATTTTCAAGGAAGTCACCGTCACTCTCTTCCTTTTTGTGTTCAGTCTTCCCCAGAGCACAGGTCCTTGCTCCTTATGCACTCTTTCTCAGTCTTATCTGCTGACACTGTAGACACTGGAACACCTTTATTTTATGCAATATTTGTCATGCAAAGGTGACTGCAAGTGACAAGGTCATGAATGGTTTTGTTTGATAGGTTGCTGAGACACCCGGGTGACACAGACCTGAGTTGCAAATTTTTGTTCTCAGTGCACCATCCTCTTTTTCTTACACAGCCTCAGACAACTGTCTGTGCTGCTTCTCAGACAGGTAGCAGTGAGGGCAGTGGTCCACCCCAAGCATTGAGAATGTATGGGAACTCTAACCATGCAGGAAGAACTTGTGGACCTTGCACACAATAAGAAATTTAAACATACTCAGCTTTCACTCTGCTAATTCTGACTGTTAAATCTGTCCCTGAGTCACTGCCACTGAACCTGTTCAAGACCCAAAAGTTAAAAATTCTTATAAATCATATACTGTGGAGGGTGACCTGGCTTGTGCATAAGGCACAAATAGATGCTTCCACCAGTATGCAAGAGGCTCTGACTCAATCTGCAGGAGATGGAGGTCGGGTCTCCAGTGGTGATGGACTGGGAGAGTAGATTCTGGGTCATCTCACTATTCCTGGTGTATTTCAAAGTAATGAAGGAGTAGGGTCAATTCATTTGCATGATTTTCTCTTTTTTTGTATATTCTAAATTAAGTTTTTTTTTCCTTTGATTTATAAAGGAAAAATATTCGATGTTGAAATTGGAGCCAGGTTTGCAATCACAAAGTGTCCTCTAGAATCATTTGCAGATATCAGTCCCCATTTGTTATGTGACAGTATTCACCAGATCCCAGGCCCTTGCTCTTTCTGGAATATCCCTCACTGTCATAGATCTAATCATCACACACCCATCCTGGAGAACAAGACCTGCACCCCTCACATATGGACGGAGCTGACATAGGCAATTGTGGCTCCCCAGAGCTCAGCCTTTCACCCAATTCTTCTTCTTAATTTCTGTCTGTTCTTACCAGTGGCCCAGAGTGTTAGCAACTCAGGAGATGAGCTTAAATCCTCATTTTGAGAAGTTAAACTGAATAATTCTGATGAGTCCAGCAAAGTCAGTGTTCACCTTTATCTCAAACTGGCAAGGGAAGACCTTCCCTGGGCGACACTATGCAAATTCCCTGAAGGGTGCAAGTCTGTGGAAAAAGGCTAAAGCAGGGTGGGAGGCCTCTTTTATGATCCAAGTAATGTACAGCATTTTCCATGTTTGGAGGAAAACCAATAAGAGCAAAGCCCGCATTTTTCATCAGCAATGGGCAAAAGGCCCACACTGTGAAAGTGGAATCTGTGAGGGAGATACAGTGCATCCTGCCCTGCCCCAGAAGGCAGTGCCACAGTCCGCACCACCATGTAGATCAGTCTGTGGGAGTGGAAAACCACACTGCTTAGATTCTTCCCTGCTTAGGAAGGGACTGAAGTAGCTCCTACCTCACAAGTATTGATCTTCCGAGTCTTGTACCATTAGTATTATGGTATGGATCTAGTAAACAGTTTTTGGTGTCTATTGTTACCAAGTGCAGTAGAGAATGTTAGAAACATGATAGGTGTAATCTTTTCCTGGACCTGGTGATTATTACCAAAAGGAAACTCAAGTGAAAAGAGCGTGGCAGACGCAAAAGTTCTACATTTTTCATCCATAATTATTCCTTAGGTGAGAGAACATGAAATGTCTAGCAATTAGTTTTGATAAACTGGTGAGGCTCCTGTCATACTCATCTCTTTCTCTCCATATCAGATTCATCAAAACATTTTGAAGGGAAGGATTCCGTGGAGATCATTGCATAAGTGAAATAAGAATAATTTTGTGTTCATTTTATTTTTCTGAAAAATGTAGGAAAATTTTTTCTCTACCAACTCATTTGTTTCATAGATGTTGGGCAACCACAATCATGAGTCCACAGAGCAAATGGAGATTCCATACATTACCAGAGTCTGAATGAATCAAGTATTTAAGATTTTGGACAGCACGCATCTATGACTGACATTTTCTGGGGGCTCCATGCAAGGTGGTCACTATGAAAAAGGTGCTGCATCAGAGCTGCTCAAGGATTTTCATTGTGGATTCCCTGCCCACAGGGCTGGCAGAAGATATACCTGTGTTGCTTTCAGTCCATAATTTTGTCACAGTTTTCTGTGATAGAGCTAGTAATAAACACACCCAGTATGTATTGTGGAAATTTGGTTCCTGGTAGAATAAGTAAAAAGTATTGTCATGTTTCCTTTAATTAAAATAAAAAATAAAATAAAAGGTGTATTTTTAATTTTCTGAGTCTGTATGTGAGAAGCAGTCCTGTTTATATGATTTTTCTAGATGTTTGAGACTTTATTCTTTATCTGTTTAAATTGAATAAGTAATGGTAAATGAAATGAAAGAAATCTGTGCTCATTAAAGCAATAAGAAAGTCAAATTATAAATTGAAAGAAAGACATAGAGAGAAAAGTAACTTTTAAGACTGAAATTTTGCACACTTACTCAACTTTCATATTCTTGACCTTGGATCTGAAGATCTACCTTACACCATATGATATTTTTCTCTTTCATATTAGAGTACCTGAGGAGTTCTAAATGAAACTTGAATTGGATGATGAGTTGAATATTTCATATATCTGAAAAAATATTGCAAAAAATGATCCATTCAAAACAAAATAAATGGTCAGATCTAAGTAACTAAATGGAAAATTTAAAATACACTTTTGGTTCTCAATATAATTGCCGATTAATGGTAAAGTTTTGAGATCAGTTTAACAATCTGGATTGGACATAAAATTCCACGAGATGCCAATTATGTACACTTGCTGAATCTTTTCTTAACTTTCTTAGTTTCCTGGATTTCACATGCAATACCTATTTTATAAAGTGCTTGTTAAATATGTTTTCATAATTCCTGAATCTAATGTCTGGGTAAAACATTTGTTCTCTGTAATTTCTATTATTTTCATTTATACTTAAATTGTAATTTTGTTTTTGGATATCAGAAATATCTGACTTTGTGTTCTACTGGCCCCTGAAAAACAAATGGGAAGGATTCTTGAGAATTTAGGATAGTCTTTCCTGTCATGAGAGAGGTTTTCATTTGGGCACCTCATCCATAAGGCTGTCTTACACTGATTTCAATGTGGACAAACCCTACACTGAGCCTTTTGGGAGAAAATGTCCTCGAAAGTGTTGGACCGCAGTCATTACTTTCTATATAGATCTTGTTTTGTTCTCCCTCCATTTCTCAGCTTACTTAAAGCCTTGATTTCAGTTTTTAGTCCTGGGAAGGACTGGTTGCAGTTTCCCTTCGGTTCACAATTCTGATCCTCAGGTTAAATCAGGGTCCCACAGGATTCTCAGGATGAATTCTCGGCCTGTCTTGTAGCTGTGCCTCCGTGTGTGGGGTGGAAACTGGATCTCAAGTGTTTTCCGTCTTCTGCAGGACCTTCAGGGTAGAGAAGGCTTTGTATTTCAGAGATGTTTGTTGAAAGAGAGTAAAAAATGGAGCCTAGAACGTGGCATCCTTTTGTGTTTCCCTATCTTTTCTTCATCTATTTTGTCCCTTAACTCATTCTCCACTCCTTCCTTTCTCTTCCTCCTGTCTTTTTTGTTCTTGTTTTTTGTAGCATGTTTTAGTATTTCACCAGTGTTGTTAATATAAGGTAACTAGCTTGTGATTTTTGTAAAAATAAGCCCATTTGGATACATTGTTTGGTTTCAAACTAAGGTCTTTCATGATGCCATCTAGTGGTTTTGCAATATTAGAGCTGCTAAATCGACCTCTGTGTTCTTTCTGGTCACGCAAAGGTATTTTTTGTGATGGTATTTTTGGCTCTTGGTTTAATCAGTTATTTCACAGCCCAATGCCCCTGAAATGTGCTTCCTTATTTGCTGATTCTTTTGCATGAGTCACTCCCAGCCCAGTCCAGCTGCACAGATTCTATAAAAGAAGCCTTTGCAGTGTGATCTGAACTACATCACACCAGAAACGGACAGCAAGATGGTGTCCCAGACGCCAATCCTCCTGGCTCTGCTGCTCTGGGTCTCTGGTGAGAAAATACAAAGTTCCACCATCTCCTCAGAATGATATGTTTGTAGAGTTTAAAAATAAGTTTAAGAAGAAGTGGAAAAGAATGACCATTTCTAATATGAACACAAATATATGCTAACTCAATAGCATTATAAAGAATATATTAAATGTTTAAGTGCAATATTTCTATGAGAAAAATCTTGTATGTTTATGTACATATGATCACTATTCATTCCTGATTGCAGGTGCCTGTGGTGACATTGTGATGACCCAGTCTCCGGGCTCCCTGGCAGTGTCTGCTGGAGAGAGCGTAACCATCCGCTGCAAGTCCAGTCAGAGTCTTCTACTCAGTATTAACGACAAGAACTACTTATCCTGGTACCAGCAGAAATCAGGACAATCTCCCAAATTGCTCATCTATGAGGCATCCACCCGGGAATCTGGTGTCCCAGACCGGTTCAGTGGCAGTGGGTCTGGCACGGATTTCACTCTCACCATCAGCAGGGTGCAGGCTGAAGATGTGGCAGATTATTACTGTCTACAGGGTATTAGTGCTCCTCCCACAGTGATTCAGCCTCGAACATAAACTTCCTTTCAGGATATCCCCAGCTGCTTGCTCCCCACACCGGTGAGGGCTTGAACACTTCCTCCCACTGCCTGAGAGATGGTGTCCCCAGTGATGCATGAGAAAGTCTGAAGGTTTAGCAGAAGATAAAGGGGCCGCTTGTCTGGTAGATGCTTTGCTCTAAGAAAATTCAACTAAGATATTTATATTAGGTTTGAAATCTTTTATAATAATTT
>RJWM01023319.1:0-32330 GCA_004363535.1 Dasyprocta punctata
AACAACCCAAGTGCCCATCAATCAAAGACTGGATAAAAAAGATGTGGTATTTTTATACAATGGAGTACTACTCAGCTATTAAGAAAGACTGCATTGAGACTTTTATAAGTAAATGGTCACGACTTGAGACCATACTCATAAGTGAGATAAATCAAACCCACATGTGTAAATACCATATTGTCTCCCTAGTGTAAGAAACGGAAAAAGTATATATGATCCAAAATCTATAATAAATACTATGTAAGGGTAAAAAACAGCTCAAAGAGCAAAAGTAATTGGGAAGGGAAAAGGGGGAAAGAGAAAAGGGAAAAGGAAAAGATATAAATCTGTATATATGTATATGTAAGATAACTAAAATGAACACACTGCTGAATGTATTCGTTATTGAGAAAGAACAATTAATACTCATATGATTGGGTCAGTTTTACATGTCTATATCTGTTAATGTAAGTAACCATTTTGAAGATAACAACACGCAGTATTGCAACCATTGTCAAGTTTCTATCATCCTGTTTTGTAAACCTACAATGTTACTGTTGTGCATTTACTCTAGTCATTTGTTTTTCTCTTTTGCTTGTTGTCTTTGTTATATGTCTTTTTTTCTTTCTTTTTCACTTAAGTAAAAAAAAACAAATATTGCATTGAACAGTGATAGTCTAAAGAGGTATTTATTCTGTATCTGAAATGCAAATTTAGTTCTGTAACTTGTGTTTTTACTTGTTAAATCTGGATGAATCTCTGGTTTACCCAGAGTTCCACCTCAGTGATGGGATGGTTATCAAACATTACCTGGTGAACAAAGAAAAGCAAAAGAAAACAGATATCACTAAATGTACACATATCAGCAGATAAGCACATAAACAAAATGTGATATACACATATGACAAAACAGTATTAAGAAGGAATGTAATTCAGAAAATATATCTGAATCTTGACATCGTAAGTGAAAAAGTTAGATGCAAAAGGACAATTATTATGTATGATTTTACTTATATGAAATGCATTTGAATTGCTCTAAACAGGATATGCATGTATCATTATAGTATGATGTCTTTAACTAAAAGTGTACATTTCTAGAAAAGAGAATCACTACAGTTCCTTACCATAAGCTGAAGAAATTTTTCACAAGTCAGTCAGACATTTCTTGGTGTCAGTTGAGTGTTTACTGTGTTCTTTTTAAATGATTTGTATGTAAGTATATATGACCAAACTGTAAGCTCCTGTAAGCTCCTTGTCAAGTCATCTTCTTTATCTCTTCTCCAGTGCTTACCACATAATAATGCTGAAAATTATTTATTAAAATAATGTGTTCAGCCATATTAGCTTGGTGTTAGGATTTCTATATAGTAAACATTTTTTATCAGTGACTCTTTAGGACTTCTGAGTGGTTCTTCTGAACCAAGTTTTACTACTTGAACAGACTTTAAGACTTTAAATTAATGAGATTCCTGAGGTAAATGTCACACATACCATTCCAAGACCTAGTTAGAGGGTTTGATACTATCACATGGTAGTTTACATAGCAATAAACAATGTATACATCAGATCCTTTAGAGATCAGTGTCTTCCAGAAGAACTTCACAAGAACTCTGAGTGAAAGATAATGCCTACCCTGTTCAAGAAAGCATTGTTCTCTTACATATTCAAATAATGATGACTCTCTTTTCTGTGACGCTGACATCAGGTAATGGACTACAATAAAATACAATAAAACCTTAAATATGATAACTTTATCTCATAATATAACCATTTTATAAGAAAAAATTATCAACCTGAATTTACAAGTGAAGAAACGCTGGACAAACAGAATATTTCTGTTCAAGCACTGAACAATTCTACCCACATATTTCTCAGTTTCTTCCTATGTAAAATGGATATAAAAATATCTGCTCTGCCTACTTCACAAGATTGTTTTGAGAGTCAGATAAGACAGTAACTTTGAGCATACTTTTAAAACCTGTAAAGTATTATACAATATCACATTGACATTATGAATTTCAAGAATGAGATAGACCTTATCCCAACCACAGACAAGGAGCTGAACCATCAGCAAAATTTTTGCCTTAAAAAGTCCAATATCCTTAGGAATTTGTATTCATACTTCAGTGAACACATTAAATTCTAGAGCAATAATTAGTAAGATGGTAAATAGAACCATGTGTCTGGACCAATTCCTGGGGCTTATTCAAAACACCCACTGAACTAACCAACATTTGGTTTGGAAGTATTTGAAGAGAGTGTTTGATTCAATGGATAAGAGGTGCATAATTTTCTAGACATGAAGTGAAAACCCTCATTTTTTAAAATGGTGCAATAATGAAGTCAACAAATAAGTTGTAGACAAGCTAGTATCTTATAAACCACATAGTGCCCCAAGTACAGACACTTAATACTTAATGAGATCTCTCTCCTTGGTAGAATTCAGATACTGTGTAAAAGTCATGTACACTAGAAGTTTGAATATCTAGTTGGAAACAATTTCTGATAACTGAGTGAAAACTCTTAACTGGTTCCTAATGTAATTGCATTGCCTTGGCCTCAGCAATGTTTCATTCTAGCCAACTAAACAGAGCATCACTTGTTCTCTAATGACTTTCAAGGATATAAGCAAGAAGCTTCTCTTGTTAGCATAGCATAGAGAGGCAAAAACAGAGAAAATGGGAAAAGGCCTGTAGAATAACAATTTCATTATTGAAAATGACAGTTGAAAAGCGCATGGACTTGTTCAGTTTCTAGGAGAAAATAACCCTCTGACTCTACTAGGGAAGCACGGAAGATGATCTAAGGGAATCCAAAATCATATTTATTTGTCTTGAAAAAATAAACAAAAACAGTTAAATACCCAATTTTTCATGTTCTCAGTGATTCTCCAAACTAATTATAAAGTTAAATTAATCTACTTCAAGATTCTCAGGGTTAAAAGATTTACTCTTAAAAGCTCTCTACTTGAAATTGTTGTTGTTATTGTTGTTGAGGACAGATTTAAAATGCATTAGGCATATTCAGAAAACTAAATAAAAAATAACAACACTAATTGGGCTGACCCTCCTGCCTGCAGAAAGTTAAGATATATGTTTGACAGGTAATTAAATGCAATATTCTAAAATGGGAGTGAAATCAACAGAGAAACTCTGTAGAATACCAATGGGGAGAGTGGCTTATGTTTCTCTCACGTTTTTTTTTTTTTTTTTTTTTTGACGTCCACAGAATGTTTTCCACTAAAGCATCCTAAAATGGTTATGTGGGCCACTACCAAAATGAAAGTCTTCTCTTTGATGATCATGTTTATGTTGTAAGGTTTAGAGATAATTTGACGCTGAAAAACATGGACTTTAACAATTTGGTTGACATGAGCCCATATTGTGGTTTTGTCACTTGCCAGTTAGTAATACTGAGTTATTTAATCTCCCCAAGCCTCGGTTTTCTTTTCCTTTACAAAATGAAAACAATAACATCCATCTTACAAGACTGTAAAGAGAATAGGAAATTTTATAAATATTTATGTATCTCATTACACTGTGAGAGCATAATATATTTATAATGAAAGTTAGTTGAACTGCATCTATAGTAAAAATGTCAACCTCAGAAGTTACCCCTAAGAGAACACCATCATCACAATGATAATAGCTATTATTTTCCTGAAAAGGATGTAGTTAACTTCTATTGGGACTATTCTTTAGAAAAGGTTATAATAGTATCAAACATTGAATATTTTGATTGGATAACTCAAAGGATTTCCCACCTGCTGTGATTCTGATTGGCTGAATGGAAACAATAAACGAACTACATGTGGGTTGACCTACAAAATTCATTTTCCAACAAAAATAAAGGAGATTTTTGAAAAATACCTCAAAATGGAGAGGAAGAATTATTTTTTTCAATTGCATTCATTTGTTTTTTACCTATTGTATATTTTTAAGGTCACTAAAAATAATATTTGCAAATAAAATCAAAGACAAAGTCCATAAACTACATTAAAGCTTGGAAAACGCTAATGAGATTTTTTTTAACTCTAAAAATCCTCATAAACAAAAACATTAAAAAGGAATCAACAAAAATTAATCATGATAAGTGCAAAAAAAATCAGAGGCTGAGTAAGTATTATAGTCCAATGAATAGGTCTGCTTGGGTTTAACAACAATAAAAAAAAGTATGGTCCATTTGTGGTGATTTCCTTCACTTTGAGCATGGACAAATTTTCTCTCCACTAAGAATGGGTTCTTTTATTCTCAGTTTCATTCAAGTAATAGTGGACTCAACTTTTCCTTAATATTGTGGGATACCATGCTGCGGAAATGGCTTCAAATAATGAGCACTGGGGGAGTGAATGAAATGCTGCTCATGTTTACACTGGCACACAAGCACAAACAAAAGCTCCAGCACACCAGCAGCATTCTGTTGATCTGCTGATTTTCTCCAATATGGCTCCTGCCGAGACACAATAACAAGGGAAAATAACAAAAAGTCAGCTAAAAGATCTGCTATGGGGATGGTGAGCAACGTCTTTTTAAAATAAGACTATAATATGTTCATATAGTGCTGAAATTCACCCACACGGGTCAAAATAATTTATGAAGATGAAATTTCAAGTCTATTGAAAATATTGCCACAGAGAACACCACTGGTGCATGTCAAATAATAGAGTCCAAGGGCGTTAGCTAGTCTAAAGGCAATGTTCATTATCTGTGCTAGCTCTTCTACCCGCCCCACTTACCTATCACCCTCCTCAAGGGTATTGTTGGAGGCAACCAGCAGTAGGTCATGTGGCTAGAAATGGTCACAGTTCATAATGGATGAGTGGGACATAACATGAATGGAGTAATTTTACAACCTGTGAACTTTGCCACTATCCCCCATTTTTAATGAAACAATAAATTTTAATTGGTGAGATTTTCTATCAGTTGACTGAAGTTACCATCATGGGAACTGACCTTCCCATCTCAAAGAACAATAATTTTGTATGAGCCTTTATCAGTGACTAAATCCCCATAAGCTTTAGAAAAAGGGCAAGTCCTAACCTCAGATTTCCTTAATTAGTCATATTATTCTCTATTTCTGTCAATGGTTTCACATCAGTATCTCAACACCAGTTACCAAAATGGAAGAGATACAAGATTTTTGTAGTGATATATTCTGATGTCTTAGTAATGAATCAACAGCATTTCTGTATGCCACGATCCTGGTAGGTGTGTTTAAAAAAAACCTAAGCATAGGGAAATGGCTGACCTTAACCCTCAACTGTTAGAAGATGGAATAAAAATGAAAGCAACACAAAAAGCCATATAATGAATTTAATGACACTCAAATACCTCAGTCTCTGCAGGATGCCACTGGCCTCCCTCTAAACATCCTATTCATGCCACTCACAATACTTGGAGCACCACTTTTACTGACAACTTTCAATTTGCCTGACTCCAGACCAATTCTATCATCTAATCACTCAAATTGAGAGTTGGAACAAAGGTCAACTAATGACTCAAAATAGGTGGGATTTTTAAATTTATATATAAGTTTTTCCTTCACCACCATGATTCTCCACTACCTAACTCCTATTTTCCTTTCTATATTTGTATAGTAGGTTAGCAAATAGTTAAAGAGAAATAGAAGGGCTAGGAGAAGATAAATCCAATAACAATTGATTGTCCATAAGGGCCGATACCTGAACCTATGATATTCTACTAAAGGCTCAAAAAATAAATTTTTCAGTTCAACCATACTGGGAAGAAATTTGATTTTAGATGACAATATATGAATTCAAATACTCCTAGATGGAAGTCCAAGGGCGTTAGCTAGTCTAAAGGCAATGTTCATTATCTGTGCTAGCTCTTCTACCCGCCGCACTTACCTATCACCCTCCTCAAGGGTATTGTTGGAGGCAACCAGCAGTATTGTTGGAGGCACCAGCCCCAACCAAGACTTCATGGTCTGCCAGTTTTACAGAGGAAAATAAAATGCTATCACCTCTCAGAGAGTAATGGACACAGGGCAGAATAAAGTGAAAAATAGTAGAGCTGCATGTTTAGGGACTGAAAAATCATAGAGATATACACAATTAGGTTAAAATAACATGAATTATGAAAGCAGTGAGACAAAAGGAAACAAAGCTTAGTAAGAAACAGGGTATCCACCATCTTTCCATTACAGTTAACAGAAATCAAATATAAGATGGCTTGAACAAAAATAAATAAGAGCTTTAAATAATGTGATAAAAAGTGCAAGGAGAATCTTTCTTCAGGAATGGTTTGAACCCAGGATTCAAATAATGTCCTCAGGATTCCATCTATCTTTATCTATTTATTTTTTATCTATATTTTTCTCAGTAGATTCTTTCCCCTCTTTCATCTTAACAGCTCAACTGTCCCAACAGGAAAATAAGAAAGCTTCAACTGCTCAATACTTTCAATTAAAAAAAGAAATCCAGGTGTGAACTCTACTGGTCAGAGCAAGATCATATATATAGTCCCATAGTGAGAGAAGTATAGGGAAGATGGTACACACCAGCCCCAACCAAGACTTCATGGTCTGCCAGTTTTACAGAGGAAAATAAAATGCTATCACCTCTCAGAGAGTAATGGACACAGGGCAGAACAAAGTGAAAAATAGTAGAGCTGCATGTTTAGGGACTGAAAAATCATAGAGATATACACAATTAGGTTAAAATAACATGAATTATGAAGTGTTCCTAGTATCTATTTTCTCTTTCTTTTACTAACAGCCTCCCTGAATTGCATCTGATACATGGTTACCCTTACAGCTAGGTATAGCTATTTGACTGAGCTAGAGCTGATAGAATATGAAAGAAAGTCTTACACACAAGCTTCAAATCATCTTTGAGATAAATATGCTTCCAGAGACAACTTTTCCCTCCCTCATCAATGTCTGATAAATACTCACAACTATGACTACCACATTAGGCCAAGTTTAATCACTGACCCAGGAAACTGAATACTCTGGCAAAATAGAGAAATTTTGTCAATCTAAATTTCTCATCTACCTTTGAATTTTTACCTAAAACAGAAATAAGTACCTTGTCCATCTTATATCTCTTATGTAAGTCTCAGTATTTTGGGAATTTGTTGTTTAAACTATACATTAGAGGTAGCCAGGGTGGGCTGGGAGAAGCAGCCAACCCTGCCCCTGTGAGTCTGATGGCCATCATCAGGGACCTGTAGCCAGTGTAGGCTGGGAAAACTAGCCAGCCACAACTTGGAGAATCCATGCATGTCTGGTGAAGCTCACCCTGTGGGCCTACCACCACCACAGAAACGTAGGTTAGGAGAAACCCAGGCACTTGACCCATTCCCCCACACCATGGGCAGGTAGCCAATGCAGGAAGCACCTGGGACCCCATGGCTGGCTTGTCCAGAGGAAACCAGGAAAATGTCAAGACAAAAGGGAAAAAGACAATCTCTGGACTGCAGCCCACAAAGAACAAGCCCAGGAAAAACAGACATGAAAGAAATTAGATGTTGCACACCTGAGATTTCTGGGATGATGGCAATTGAAGTAAAGAAACTAATTCATGAGACTTTAAAAGAAATCAGATCAGAAATAATGTCTCAGGTAAAAGAAGAAATGACAAATGTAATAAAAGGGTTGCCGAGTGTATCTAAAGAAGACAGATTTTTAAAAAAAGAGAGAGGAGCATAGGAAAATGAGGGAAACCTAAATGAGCAATATAAGAGAGATTTAGAATGCATGCAACAGATTCAAAGAGATATTCAGTAAATTAAAAACTCCACTGAAAACTGGCAAAATTGCTTGAAAGAAATTGAAGATAGACTCTCAGACCTTGAAAACAGAATTGCAGCTAGTGATCATGAAAGTAAAGATCTCTTAAAAATGCCAAGTCAAGAAGAGCATGGAATTAAGTATATGAAATCCTAAAGGAAAATGACTTTCAACCCAGAATGATGTACTCTGCAAAACTATCTTTTAAAATTAATGGAAAACAAGATACTTCTATGACAAAGAACTGAAGGAATTCACAACCACCAAACCAACCCTACAAAGAATACTAAAGGACATTCTAGAGAGAGATAAAAATGACCACGGTTCCAGGAACAGTGATGGAGGGAAATCACCAAGCAGGGCAGGCAGTTGAATGGAGGGAAAACGTAGGGAGTCAATGGCAGGAAAATAGTAAGGCAGAGATAAACCAGTGCATGTTGGCTGTAACCATTACTGTAGATGGCCTCAATTCACCAATAAAAAGAAACAGGGGCAGAGGGGGTCAAGAAACAAAATCCATCAATATGCGGTATACAAGAAACATTTAACTACAAAGGAAATTCACAGACTAAAAGTCAAAGGAGAGAAAACAATATTCTGTGCAACCGGGAACCAGAAAAAAGCAGGGATAGTTTGCCCATCAATTGAAGAATGGATAGGAAAGACAAGTCATTTTTATGTAATGGAAAGCTACTCAGCTATAAAGAAGGATAAACATGAGGCTTTTGTAGTTAAATGAATGCAACAAGATCATGCTCATGGGTGAAACAATTTGGACTCACATGGGTGAACATCAGGTTGTCTCCCTAGTATAGGAGACTGACAGAGTTAGTGGTACCAAAATGTACAACAGATATTGTGAAAATAGAAGGGGAGGAAACACCTAAAAAGGGAAAACGGTAGCCATTGTTAATTTCCTATTATCTTGTTTTGAAGCGCTGGATTGTTTTCATAATTTTGCTTTGCTTGGTTTTATGCCGTCTTATTTCATTTGATTTTATTATAGTTGATGGTATGGGCAGCTATTTCAAAGATAACAAGATACATTAAGGTAGCCATTGTTGATTTCCTATTGTCTTGTTTTGAATCCCTGTATCATTTTTATTGTTTTTTATTGATTTTATACTGTTGTGTTTGATTTTATTATGTCTTATGGTATAGGCAGCTACTTTGATGACAACAAGAGGCAATGTGGTAGCCATCATTGATTTCCTATAATCTTATTTTGAAGTCCTGTATTGTGTTCACTGTTTTCTTTGATTGGCCCCATATTATTTTATTTTCTTTGGTTTTATTCTCCTTAAAATAAAAAAATAAATAAACTATATATTAATGTATTAAAAGATTCACTATGGTCAGTTTGTAGAGAAAATTTGTTGAAAATGTTTAAAATAATGGAACCATAATGAATTCTGAGTGCATTTTATTACATATATGTAACATTTAATGCAACCATAATATTGAGATTATACAATAAGAACATACTCTTAACCTTTACAATGTTTGATCCCTATATAAAAGGATAATAGTTATCTTTTAGTGACAAAATCAGATACTACTTTTACTGCCTTGTTACTGCTTGTATTCATTTATTAATTATCTAAAACTAACTTTCAGTATGTTTGAAGTGAAATAGAGATTATCGATCTTATTAAAAGGAGGGAAATGACAGGGCTGAGACTGTAGCTCAGTATTAGAATGCTTGTCTAGCCTGTGTGAGGTGCTGGGTTCCATCCCTAGCACTGCAAAAATGAAACTAAAAAAGGAAGAAAATGGCTTTTCCAAAGAAAATGTGTTTAGAAAATTAAGATATATTTACTGTTCAGTGAGAAGTGATGCAGCAATGTTTAGAAGCCATGTATATAATCTCAGGTACTATGGTAGACTACAAAAAATGGCCACACATTCTTTCAATTTCTGTATCTATGCTCCTTCACAACATGACTTTGAAGCTCCTTCCATTGAGAAGTGAAATATCTTCCTCCACCTCTTGGAATTTGAGTTTGGCAATGTGACTTGCTTTGGTCAATGGGACAATAACAAATATGATAGAAACCCAGGTTTGATAAGTACTTGCACATTAGGGCTTGCTCTTTTTCTCCTGGAAACCTCAAAAATACCACATATAAACAAGTCTAGGCTATCTTGTTCACTGATTACATGAGCCAAATTATCCCAATTGTCCCAGATTACATCATTCCATTCATCAAGTATGTTGAATAAAACCATACTAGACCACACAGCCATGGCCTAGACCAGAAGAGCCCTATGACTCAACCAAAGTGTGAGATATAATCACATTGATTTAAGGGTCTTACTAAATACAGAATGTCTTCCAGTTCAACCATTTTAAATGGTAAAGTATGTGTTACACAGGTTTTGTTGGTATTTTTACCAATAGCAACAATTTTACTGGTGCATACATATCACTCTGAGTTTGTTTGACCTAGAGCACAGGAAATAAATGACTAAAGTAGGAAATTAGAATTTGAAAGCAACATATAATAGCAATAATGAATAAAGCATTTTTTAAATTATAAGGTTCAAGTACCATTACATAACATTTTCAAAATTCTCAGAAAAAAACTGTAATGGGAAGGAAAATCATAGATGTTTTGCATTAGGAAGCAGTGTAGGATGCATATAATTCACATACATTGCTTTATAGTTGAGGATACCAAGACTTATAAAGGGAAATTGGTTTCTTATGTTTTATGCAAGCTTATGACAACTACAAAAAGTGCTTCATTGCATTGTGAACGCGTCTTCACCGGGGACTGAACTCACAACCTCACACCTGACAGGGCAGGCACTTAAGCCACTGAGCCAAACTCCCAGCCCTAGTTTTTTGAGGCTGGGTTGCACTATGTAGCTCAGGCCGGCCTTGCGCTCCCATTGTAGCCCAAGCTGGCCTCGAACTCACTATGCTCCTCCTACCTCAGCCTCCCGAGTGCTGGGATTAAAGGCGTGCGCCACCACGCCCGGCTGTGAATGCGTCTTGATTCTAACACCCAATCAAAGGGCAATTTCAGAATCTTGGGGACAATGAGTTTAGGAATTTTAAATCAGAAAACTGTCTGACGTTTAGTAAATAAGAGTTCAACATATGAAAATTACAAGGAGCTAAATAATATAACAAGCTCACAGCTTGTCCAAGGATCTCTCTATAAACATGGACTCGATTCCAAAATATATCAGCCTTGTATTCATTCTCAAAAGATACAGTAATAATAATAATAATAACAACAATGATAATAATAATAAAACGAGGGTAAACACAACTTTAAAAGTAAGATAGGAGACACATTCTTATGGGCAATCAGAGATAAGAAGTTTGTTAAAGTTTTGGATTTTTTTTCTGCTACACATTCCTGATGACAAGTACAGCTCAGATGAAAATCCTCTAGAATTGCATATTCAATTTATTTCTATAAACCAACTACCTCAAAATCCACTGGCATAAAGCAACAATTTATTATTTCACACAATTCTGTGTGTTGACTAGGTTGTTCTTATGATCTTTCCAAGGATTATTTATTATGATACATTTTGACTACTTTGATCAGCTAGGCAGTGAACTCAGCTTGGATATGGCATAGCTATTCTTTATCCATGTGGCCCTGTCTATGACCTCTTCTTGGAATAATCATTCCAGGATAACACTCAAAAAAAAAAGTTAAATGGCCAATACAGACTCAAAGGCAGGAAAAAAGGCTCCACTGTTAGGGGAGGCAAAATGTAGGGTATTAAGAGTCATACTTTTCAATCTACCACAAATAATTCTGATGCAGGCTCAGATATCTACTTTTATGTCATTTTACACCTGCTGTGACTTAGATCTAAAGTGTCTCCCACATGGCTCATGTGTTTTTTGACATGGGACTTGATCAGAAGAGACAGGGCACAAGAGGCATGACCTGAAAGGGTATATGGCTATCCTCAGCTCCTCCATTCTCTCTCTGATTCTTGACTTCCATGAGGTGCACAACATTCACCCGCCATGCCCTTCTCCATGTTTCTGCCATGGAGCCAGCTGACCATGGACTGAGTCCCATTAAAATCTGAACTAAATTAAATCACTTTTTTAAATTGTCAGTGTCTGTATTGTGTCCACCAAAAGGAAAGGTAACTCATATAACATTTAATGAAGCATGACAAAAATGAAATGAAATTCCCATAGAATTTCAAAACAATGTTTTAGCTATACCAAACACAATTTTTTCTACAGAAAGGCACTGTAATATTTGCCTAATTGTGATTGTCAGGTGCTCCATTGAGAATTATACTAAAAAGTTATTACCATCAGTCATTACAAAATCATTATAAAATCAGCATCACCAATACAATATGCCACAATAGGAAATGTTAGTGTTTTTACAGCTAGATGGACTTGAGATTTGGATGTTAAAAATATACCAACAGAAGGTCACTACATACTTGTTGAGAGAAAACTCTAAAAGGAAGAGATAACAATCATAAATATGCATGCATCAAATACTGGCACAGTCAACTTTATAAAACAAATATTAATAGACATGAAAAACCAAGTAAGCACAACACAATTGTAATGGGGGACCTTTATACTCCACTATCACAGACAGAACAACTAGACAAAAAAATCAACAAAGAAATACCAGAACTGAACCAAACCTGAGAACAAATGGACTTAGTATATGGCTACAAAGTGTCGTGCCCCACAACATCAGCATACACATTCTTCTCAGTTGTGCATGGGGTGTTTTCCACAGTGGGCCACATACTTGCTCAAGGAACATGCTTAAGTAAATGCAAAGAACTGAAATTATTCCCTGCATATTATTAGAACACAATTCAATGAAATCGGAAATCAACAGCAAAAGAAATCAGAAAAACACCATAAACACATGGGAATTGAATAACACCCTCCCAAAAAACCAATGGGTCATGCATGAAATAAAACAGTGTCTACAGTTAAATGATAACACCATTACAACATACTGGAACTTATGGGACAAAATGAAAGTCCTATGAAGAAAATTAATCATGGGGAACTATGACATTAGGGAAATAGAACAAGATCAAGTAAACAACCTAATGTTGAACCTCAAACATCCAGTAAAAGAAGAAAAATTCAAGCCCAAAGATTGGAAAAGAGGAAATTATAAAGATCAGAGCAGAAATTAATGCAATTGAGAATAAGAAAACAATACAAAGAATCAATTAATCAAAGAATTGGTTCTTTGAAACATTAAATAAAACTGAAAAGACCTCAACCAACCTTATGAAAAAAAGGAGAGAAAAGTCTCAAATCCATGCAATTATGAATGAAAAAGTGAAATCACAACAGATCCTATGAAAATCCAGAAGATCATCAATATCTATGTCAATAACCTTTATTTTAATGAGTGAAAACACAGATGACATGAACAGACTCCTAAATACATATGAATTACCAAAACTGAACATAGAAGAAAAAAGTTTCTAAATAAACCAAGATGAGACAATAAAATTCAAAATGTAATTAAAATTTTATCCAAAAAAGAAAAGGTTCTGATTCATTGCTGAGTTCTATAAGAAAATTAGAGAAGATGTAATGCCATTATCCCTCAAACTCTTTAATGAAATTGAAAGGGAAGAAATACTCCCAACGTTGGATCAGGGAGGATTCAACTGGAAGACAACTAGCTTGCCTTACTGGTGAGTGTGTGCAACTGGTGCGGACTCCAGGAAGAGAAAGAGATGTGCCTCCTGAGAACCCGCCATGTTGGGCAGGGAGGCTCCAACCAGAAGACAACTAGCCTGCCTTCCTGGTGAATGTGTGCAACCAGCGTGGACTCCAGGAAGAGAAAGAGATGTGCCTCTCGAGAACCCGCCATGTTGGGTCAAGGAGGCTCCAACCAGAAGACAACTAGCCTGCCTTCCTGGTGAGTGTGCATAACTAGTGAGGACTCCAGGAAGAGAAAGAGATGTGCCTCCCATAGGCCTACCAGCACGCAGGCTAAGAATCAAGGACATCCCACTCCACCCCACCCCACCCCCATAAGCAACCTGCTGGTTCAAAGGACTGGCTAAGTTGATAGCAACTACAGTACATAAAGCAACTAAATGCTTGTATGGTTCAGTTGATTTTGCAGGCCTGGAGCCAGCAGTCTGAGCATCCCTTGGGAAGATGACAGTAGGCAATGTAGCAAATATGGGGGATTCCCTTATGTCTTGTCTTTGAGGCCCAATATTGTTCTCATTGTTTTGCTTTATTCTGATTAATGTTTTGGCTTTATATTATATTCTGTTTTTATTGGTTTTATTGTGCTTTGTTTTTGGTTTGACTTTACTATACCTGATGGAATGGTCAACTATTCTGAAAATAACAAGAGATACTATAGTAGCTATCGTTTTCCTAGTATTTTTCTTTGAAGTTCTGTACCAGTTCTACTGCTTTGTTTTGATTGACTTTGTTCTGTTGTGTTCTGTTGGATTTTACTATCTTTAAAATAAAAAAAAGAAATACTCCCAAATTAATTCCTAGAAATATTACCCTGATATCAAAACTAGTGAAGGATCCAACCAAAAAAGAAAACTACAGGCCAATCTCCTAATGAACATAGATGTAAAAGTCCTCAATAAGATACTGGCAAACAGAATGCAGCAATTCATCAAGAAGATTATACACCACAAACAAGAGAAATTCATCCTAGGGATGCTGGGATGGACCAACATATGCAAGTCAATTAATGTAATACACCATATCAACAGAACCAAAGACAAAAACCACATAATAATTTCAATAGATGCAGAAAAAGGTTTTGATAAAGTCCAACACTCATTCATGATAAAAACCCAATAGAAAATCAGTATAGATGTTCTTTACCTCAATCTGATAAAAGCCATCTATGGCAAACTAACAGACAACATCATATTAAATGCACAAAAACTGAAGGTTTTCTCTCTAAAATCAGGAACAAGACAAGGGTGTCCACTATCATCACTCCTATTCAATATACTTCTGGAAACATTAGCCAGAGCAATTAGACAAGAAAGAGATATAAAAGAAATAACGACAGAAAAGAAAAAAGTTAAATTATCATTGTATTAAGATGACATGATACTTTACATAGAAGATCCCAAAAACTCTAACAAAAGTCTACTAGATTTAATAACCAAATTCAGCAGTGTAGCTGGATACAAAGTAAACACTCAAAAATGAATAGCCTTCCTGTACACAAATGACAAAGTCACTGAGAGAGAAATTAGGGAAACAACATCTTTCACAATAGCATCCAAAAACATGAAATACTTAGGAAACAATCTAACAAAGTAAAAGATCTATATATTGAAAATCACAATTCTCTGAAAAAAGAGATAGAACAGAATCTCAGAAAATAGAAAGATATTATCTACTAATAGATAAGAAGAAACAACATTGTGAAAATGGTCATAGTCCCAAAGCTGTTGTACAGATTTAATGCAACCCTGAACAAAATACCATTAGCATACCTCACAAATCTAGAGAAAGCATTCCTAAAATTCATCTGGAACCAGAAGAGACCTAGAATAGCAAAGGTGATCCTGGGCAACAAAGGCAAGGCAGGAGGCATCACAATCCCTAACTTGAAATTATACCACAAAGCTACTATAACAAAATCAGCATGGTACTGGCAAAAAACCAGACCTGAGGATAAATGAAACAGAATATAAAATACAGACACAACTACAAACACACTCAGTCACCTTATCTTTGACAAAAGGGCCAAAAATGTTCACTGGAAGAAAGAGTCTCTTTAATAAATGGTGCTGGAAAAACTAACTTTCCACATGCTGAAGATTTAAACTAGACCCATGTCTATCACCAAGCACTAAACTAAAATCAAAATGGACCAAAGATCTAAATATGAAAACAGAAACACTAAATCTACTAGAGGACTAAGTAGGTAGAAATCTCAAAGACAAAGAGGTAGACAGAGAGTTCATGAACAAAAATCAAACTGCACGGGAAGTACTTCAAAGAATCAACAACTGGGATCTCATCTTATTAAACAGTCTTTGTACATCAAAGGAAATCACCAAAAGAGTGAAAAAAATTGACAGATGGAGAAAAAAATTTTGCCAATTTTCCCTCAAAGGACTTCTATCTAGAATGTATAAAGAATTGAAAATATCAGGCCCCCCAAATTCAAAGACCCAATTCAAAAATAGGCATCTGAGATGAATGCACAATTCTCAGATAAAGAATTACAGATGGCAAATAAATACATGAAAAAATGCTCAACCTCATTGGTCATGCAAGAAATGCAAATTAAAACAACACAGAGATTACATTTGACTCCAGAAAGAATGGCCAACATCATGAAATCGATAACAAATGCTGGCAGGGCTGTGGGGAAAAGGGAACCCTTCTCCACTGTTGGTGGGAGTGTAGACTGGTACAATCACTGTAGAAATCATTGTGGAGATTCCTCACAAGACTAGGAGTAGAGGTTCCATTTGACCCAGCTATTCCTCTTCTGGGTATTTACCCAGAAGAATTAGAAATCTCATACCAGAGTGATATATGCGCACCCATGTTTATAGCTACACAATTTGTTATAGCCAGATTTTGGAAACAACACAAATGCCCATCAACTGAGGAATGGATTTTTAAAATGTTCTTTAAAAATGGCATTTTTATACAATGGAGTACTACTCAGCTATAAAAAAAGAGATCAACTTTAGACTTTTATAGACAAATGCAAGCAATCTGAGACTATACTCATAAGCAAAACAAATCAGACTCACATGTGTAATCACTGTATTGTCTCCCTACTGTAAGGAACTGAAACAGTAAGTAAGATCCAAAAGGTACAATAGATGTTGTGAAAGGGAAAGAAACTACTTAAAGGGATAGAACAATTGTGGTGGAAGAGAGGAGAAAAGAAAGAAAAGGAAAGGAAAAAATATTAATATGTATGTATGTATACAAGATAGCTAAGATAATTGTACTATTAATTCTATTAGTTCAAGGAAAGGAACAGTTAGTGCTCATACTGTTTGATCAATTTTGCATTCTTTGGTAATCTGAGCAAGTCTTTTGAAGATAACAATATGCAGTATAACAACCATTTTGAAATTCCTATCATGTCTTGAAATCCTATATTGCTAGTGTTTGGGAGTTTTTGTTGTTGTTGTTATATGTTTCTTTGGTTTTTTGTTTTTCTGTTTTTTTCTCCTTGAACTAGAAAAATGAAATAAAATAAAATCTTACCCAAAAAGAAAAACAAAGTCCTGATTAATTCATCGACAAATTCTATAAGAAATTTAGAGAATATCAAATTCCATTACTCTTCAAATGCTTTAATGAAATTGAAAGGGATGCCAGGCATGGTGGTGCATGCCTTTAATCCCAGAACTCAAGAGTCTGAGGCAGGGGGATCATTGTGGTTCAAGACCAGCCTGGGCTACAAAGAGAGTTCAAGGCCAGCCTGAACTGCATAGTGAGACTCTGTCTCAAAAAATAGGGCCGGGAATTTAGTTCAGTGACCTAAACGCCTGCCTGGCATGCACAAGGTTGTGAGTTCAATCCCCGGTACCAAAAAAAGAAAAGAAAAGAAAAAATAAAAGAAATGAAATTGAAAGGGAAGAAATACTTTCAATGTCATTCCCAGAAGCAAGCATTACTCTGATATCAAAACCAGTGAAGGATCCAACCAAAAAAGAGAACTACAAGCCAATCTCCCTAATGAACATAGATGCAAAAGTCCTCAATAAGATACTGGAAACAGAATGCAGCAAATCATTGAGAAGATTATATACCATAAACAAGTAAAATTCATCCAAGATGCTAGAATGGTTCAACATATGCAAATCAATAAATGCAATACACCATATCATCAGAGCCAAAGACAAATATCACATGATCATCTCAATAGATGCAGAAAAATCATTTGACAAAGTCCAACACGAATTCATGAGAAAAACCCAGGAGAAAATTGGAATAGATCATCTTTATCTCAATTCAATAGAAGCTATCTATGACAAACCAACAGGCAACATCATACTAAATTGTCAAAAACTGAAAGCTTTCTCTCTAAAATCGGGAACAAGTCAAGGATGTCCACTATCACCATTTCTTGTCAATAGTTCTGGAAATATTAGCCAGAACAATTGGACAAGAGAAAGAAACAATAGAAATGAAGACAAGAAAGGAAGTTAAATTATCATTATAAGCATATTACATAATACTGTATATAGAAGACCCCCAAAATACCACCAAAGGACAGCTACATTTAATACCCATATTCAGTCATATAGCTGGATGCAAAGTCAATACTCAAAAATCAATAATACTCCTATACTCAAATAATAAACTCATTTAAAAAGAAATTAAGAAATCACACCTTTCATAATAATGTCAAAAAAGAGAAATTGTAGGTGAGGCTTCTGGGGACTGGGAAGCTGCACCCAGAGGCCCACAGTCATTGAGAACTCTCGCTGAGGCCAGCAGGGTTTGGGAGTCTTCACCCAGTGGCCCTCAGTCATTTAGGAACCTTCGGTGAGGCCTGTATGAATTAGAAGTCTACACCCTGTAACCAGTCCACATCCAGGAACCATCTCTGAGGCCCACAGGAAACAGGAGCCTGTACCCAGAGACCTGTAATCATCCAGGAATGCACAGTGAGGCCCACAGGGACTGGGAAATTGTGCCCAGTGACATGCCCACACCCAGGAACCATAGGTGAAGCTCCCGGGGAATGGGAAGCTGTAGTCAGCCGACCACAGTCATCCAGGAACCCTTCCTGAGACCTGCGAGTTTTGGGAGGCTGTGCCCAGCAACTATACCCAGAAACTATCTCTGAGGCCCACAGGGACCATAAGTCTATGCCCAGTGACCCACAGCCACCTGAAAATCCTTGGTGAGGCCCGCAGGGACTGAAAGTCTGCCCCTAGCAACTCTTCCACAACTGGGAACCATCTCTGAAGCCCGTGAGGACTGGGAACCTGCACCCAGAGACCTGCAGCCACCAGCAACCCTCAATAAGGGCTGCTTCCTAACACCTGCCAGCCCAGGAAGCAACTAGGAATTGGCATCGGACTGAATCAGAGGAACACAGGAAAATGCCAAAATGAAGGAACAAAATGCAATCTTAAACTTCCAGCCCATCCAGATCTAGTACAGGAGACAGACATGGATGAAATTAGAAATCACATACTTTAAATATCTGAAATAAGAGCAATGGAAACAAAGAAAAAAAACTCCAGGAAGCTGGAAAGGAAATCAGATCAGAAATAATCTCTCAGGTAAATACAGAAATGATAAACATAATGAAAGAACTGGTGAGTATATCCAAAGAAGACATAGATAAAAGAAAATAGAGGAGCACAGAAAAATGATGGAAACCTTGAATCAACAATACAGGAAACAATTAAAATATATGAAACAAATTCAAGGAGGTATCCAGCAAACCGAAAATTCCTCTAAAAGTTGGCAAAACCACATGAATGAAACTGAAGACAGGCTCTCAGACCTTGAAGACAGGATTGCAGCCAGTGATTATGAAAGGAAAGGTCTCTTAAAAATAATAATCAGGAAATAACTATTCAACAGCTGCAAGATGATGTAAAGAGAAGCAATATAACGCTGATAGGTGTCAATGAAAAAGGAGACAACACAAATGACATGAAAAGACTATTTGCAGAATAGCAGATAATTTCCAAAAAATGAGAAAATAACCAGACATGCAGATAAACAAGCCACATAAACCGCAATTAGCCATAACCAAAACAAATCTATACTTCGACATATAATAATCAACATCCCAGAAATTCAGAATAAGAACAGAATATGAAAAGCTATTAGAGAAAAGAAACAGATCACCTATTAAAAAACCTACCAGAATCACAGCAGACTTCTCAATGCAAACCATCAAGTCAAGAAGAGCATGGAGTGAAGTATTTCAAGTACTGAAAGAAAACATCTTCCAATCCAGATTTATGTACCCTGAAAAACTATCTTTCAAATTCAATGGAGAAACAAGATACTTCCACAATGAAGAATTCCATGACCATCAAATCAATCCTACAAATAATACAGAAGACATTTTAGAAAGACAGTTCCAAGAACAACAGAAAGAAACCACCAAGCAGGACAAACAATTAAATAGAAGGGAAGGTAAAGAACCAACAGCAGAAAGATAACATGACAAATATAAGCCAATCTCTATCACTCATAACCATTAATGTAAATGGCCTCAATTCACCAATTAAAAGAAACAAACTGGCAGAATGGATCAAGAAACAACATCCAATCATATGCTGTATACAAGAAACCCATCTAACCCAAAAGGAAATTCATAGACTGAAAGTCTATGGAAAACAATACTTCATGCAACACGAACCCCTCCCCCCCAAAAAAACAGGCGTAACTATTCTGTTTGCAGTCAATGTAAACTTCAAACCAAGAATGTTCAAAAGAGATAAAGAAGGTCACTACATACTTGTTAGGGGAAATTTCAAGAGGAAGAGATAACAATCATAAATATACATGCAGCAAATATGAGAGCACACAACTATGTAAGACAAATATTAATAGACATGAAAAATCAAACACACAATAACACAATTATACTGGGGGACTTTAACACCCCATTGACACAAAGAGACAGATCAACTAGACAAAAAAATCAGCAAAGAAATAACAGAACTGAATCAAACTTGTGAACAAATGGACTTAGTAGATGTGTGTACAAAGTGTTCCACCCAACAACATCAGAATACACATTCTTGTCAGCTGCACATGGGATGTTCCCTAAAATACACAATATACTAACTCACAGGGCATGCTTAAGTAAATGCAAAGAAATTGAAATTATCCCATGCATATTATCTGATCATAGTGCACTAAAATTTGAAATTAATGACAAAAGAAACCATGAAAGCGCCATAAATGCATGAAAATTAAATAACACCCTACTAAACAACCAATGGGCCACAGAGGAAATTAAAGAAATTAAACAATACATACGATCAAACAAAAATGCAAATACAACTTACTGGAACATGTGAGATGCAATGAAAGCAGTCCTCAAAGGAAATCTACAGTAGTGAATTCTCATATCAGGAAAACAGAATGAGCACAAATAAACAACTTAATGCTGCACCTCAAACTTCTAGAAAGACAAGAACAAGTGAAACCCAGAGCCCAAAGAAGAGAGGAAATTATAAAGATCAGAGCAGAAATTAATGCAATTGACACTAAGAAAACAATACAAAGAATTAATGAATACAAAGTTGGTTCTTTGAAAGAATAAATAAAATTGATAAACCCCTAACCAACCTTATAAACAAAAGGAAAGAAAAAACTCAAATTCATGCAATAAGGAATGAAAAGGGTGAAATCACTATAGATCATGTAGAAATACAGAAGATCATCAACACCTACTTTAAAAAGCTTTACTCTCCCAGTCTGGAAAACACAGAAGAAATGGACAAATTCCTAAAAACATATGAATTACCAAAGCTGGATCAAGAAGATACAAATCTTCTGAATAACCCAATATTAGTTAATGATATTGAAAATGTAATTTAAAACTTACCAACAAAAAAGCCCAGGCCCTGATGGATGCACAGCTGAATTCTACAAGAAATTTGTGGATGATTTAATACCAATACTCATCAAACTCTTTAATGAAATTAAAAGAGAAGCAATTCTCTCCAATTCATTCTGGGAGGGAAATATTACTCTGATACCAAAACCAGAGAAAGACCAACCAAAAAAGAAAAACACAGGCCAATCTCTCTAATGAATATAGACGCAAAAATCCTCAATAAAATACTAGCGAACAGAATGCAGCAAATCATCAAGATTATACACCATGACTAAGTGAGATTCATCCCAGGGATACAGGGATGGTTCGACATAGGAAAATCAATAAATGTAATACACCATATCAACAGAGGCAAAAACAAAAATCACATGATCATCTCAATAGATGCAGAAAAAGTGTGTTTATAAAGTCCAACTCTCATTCATAGTAAAAACCTTACAGAAAATCAGAATAGATGGCCTTTACCTCAATTTGATAAAAGCCACCTATGGCAAACTAACAGATAACATCATACTAAATGGTAAAAAAATGAAAGCTTTCAGTCCAAAATCAGGAACAAGACAGGGTTGTCCATTATCACCACTCCTATTCAATACAGTTCTGGAAACATTAGCCAGAACAATTAGACAGGAGAGAGAAATAAAAGGAACAGAGATAGAAAAGGAAGAAGTTAAATTATGGTTATTTGCAGAAAACATGAGGACCCAAAAAACTCCAACAGTCTTCTAGACCTAATAAACAAATTCAGCAGTGTAGCTGGGTACAAAGTCAATACTCAAAAGTCAATAGCATTCTTGTGCACAAACAACAAACTTACTGAGAGAGAAATTAGGGAAATCATACGCTTCATGATAGCATTCAAAATAATGAATTACTTAGGAATCAATCTAACAAAGGAAGTAAAAGATGTATACATTGAAAATTACAGTACTCTGAAAAAAGAAATTGAAGAGGAACTCACAAAATGGAAAGATATCCCTTGCTCTTGGACAGGAGGAACCAACATTGTGAAAATGGACATAGTACCAAAAGTGTTATGCAGATCTAATGCAATCCTGAACAAAATACCATTAGCATACCACATAGATCTAGAGAACACATCCTTAAAATTTATATGGAACCATAAGAGACCTAGAATTGCAAAGGCAATCCTGGGCAACAAAGGCAAGGCAGAAGGCATCACAATCCCTGACTTGAAATTATACTACAAAGCTCCTATAATAAATCAGCACGGTACTGGCAAAAAACAGACGTGAGGATCAATGAAACAGAACAGAAGATACGGACACAACTACAGGCACACTTGGCCAACTTATCTTTGATGAAGGAGCCAAACATGTTCACTGGAAGAAAGACAGCTTCTTTAATAAATGATGTTGGAAAAACTAGCATTCTACATACTGGAGACTTAAACTAGACCCATGCCTATCACCATGTACTAAACTAAAGTCAAAATGGGCCAAAGATCTAAATATTAAGACAGAAACACTAAACCTACTGGAACACTAAGTAGGTAGAAATCTTGAGGACATAGGGATAGGCCAAGAGTTCATGAACAAAAGCAAAACTGCATGAAAAACACTTCAAAAAATCAATAACTGGGATCTCATCTTATTAAAAAGTTTTTGCACATCAAAAGATATCACCAACACAGTGGAATGAAAACCCACAAATGGGGAAAATATTTTTGCCAACTATCCCTCAGACAAAGGACTTTTATCTAGAATGCATAAAGAATTGAAAAAAATCAGGACTCCCAAATTTAAAGAACCAATTAAAAAATGGGCATCTGAGATGAATATACACTTCTCAAATGAAGAAATATAAATGGCAAATAAATATTTTTTTAAAATGTTCAACATCATTGGTCATTCAAGAAATTCAAATTAAAACAATATTGAGATTTCATCTCACTCCAGAAAGTATGGCTAACATCAAGAAATTAACCAATAGCAAATGCTGGTGGGAATGTAGGGAAAAAGGAACCCTTCTCCACTGTTGGTGGGAGTGGAGATTGGTGCAACCACTGTGGAAATCAGTGTGGAGTTTCCTCAAAAACTAGGAGTAGAGGTTCCATTCGACCCAGCTATTCAACTTCTGGGTATTTTGCAGAAGAACTGAAAACATCATACCACCGTGATATGTGTGCACCTACGTTTATAGCAGCACAATTTGTAATAGTTAAATCTTGGAAACAACCCAAATTCCCATCAACTGAGGAATGGAATAAAAGATGTGGTATTTTTATATAATGGAATACTACTCAGTCCATCAAGAATAATATACTCGAGGTTTTTATATGTAAATGGGTACAACTAGAAACCATACTCATAAGTGAAATAAATCAGACTTACATGTTCAAACACCAAATTGACTTGCTATTATAAGAAACTGAAAGAGTAAATAAGATCCAGAAGTTATAATAGATATAATATAAGGGAAACAAACTGCTCAAGAGGAAATTTTATTATTTGATCAATCTTGCATTCCTGTATCTGGTAGCCTAAACAATTACTCTGAGGATAACAATTTGCAATATAACAACCATTGTTAAATTCCTATCATCTTGAGCACCTCCACCCACCCTGGAGACTCTGCAGCTGGCAGATCATTGTCAGCAGCACCTCCTCCTCCACCCCCATGAACTCAACAACCCAGGGACCATCAGCAATCTGTCCACCACCTGAAGAACCCTGGTGGGCTGGTGGAAGCCTCAGCAATCCCTCAACCACACAGAGGACCTCAGCGGGCCTGTGACTGTGCAGTGAGTTTCCCCCTCAAATAGAGGACCTCAGTGGGTCAGCAGGAGCAGCAATGAGCCCTCCCATTCAGCAATAGGACTTTGGAAGCCCAGCAAGTGTGTGGGTGAGTTCTTCTTCCATATAGAAAACACCAGGCCTCCCCCAACCTGGAGGAACTTGAAAGAGACTAGGAGACCCCCAGTGACACAGTAGGGTCCCAGCTGAGGCACACAATATAGCCAGGTAAATCTGGCAGCATGAAACAGCCTAAAGTCACAGTAACAATAGGAGCTAAGGGTTGGCTTACTTAATACTCATAGGCTAGTCAGCCTAGGGATAATATAAGACTCACCCAACAGGACCTGCAGGAGGAATCCAGGTGATTGGCTCCTCTCCTTCATTGAGGGACTCAGCAATTGGACAAAAATCACCCATACAGTAGGACCCTAAGACACACATGACAGTCACTAGAGACTAGTGGGATTGAAAGATCAAAATATTAACCCAAGAGGTGAAAATGACAAGACGAAAAAGCAAAATGAAACCTCAAACGTCCAGTCCACCAGGAACAAGTATAGGGGGGGACATTAAAATAGAGGACATTGAAAGTCACACACCTGAAATTTCTGAAAAGATGACAAATGAAATGAAACAAATCCATGAAGCTATAGAGGAAATCAGATTAGAAATAATCTCTCAGGTAAAGAGAGAAATGACAATCTTTGTAAAGGAATTACTCAGCATAGCTAGAGAACACATAGATAAAAAAAGTACAGGAGCATGGAAAAATGATGGAAACTTTGAATAAGCAACATAGGAAACAAACAGAATGCATGAAACAAGTTCAAAGAGATGTCCAGGAAATAAAAAAACTCCATTGAAAGTTGGCAAAACCTTTTAAATGAAGCTGAGGATAGATATTCAGACCTCGAAAACAGGATCACAGCTAGTTATCATGAAAGGAAAGAATTTGTAAAAATAACAAGGCAGCATGAAATAACAATTCAACAGCTTCAAGACAATGCAAAGAGAACCCAAGATAAGACTGATAGGCATCAATGAAAATGCAGGAGTCAATACAACTGACTTAAAAAACTATTCACAGAGGTAATAGAGAAAATTTTCCCAAACATGGGAAAAGAATCAGATATGCAGATAAGTGAGGCATATAGAATGCCAAATAGTCATAAACAAAATAAATCTATACCCAAACATATAATAATTAATATCTCATACATACAGCATAAAAATAGAATACTAAAAGTTGTTAGAGAAAAGACACAACTCACCTATCAAGGAAAACCTACTAGAATCATGGCAGACTTTTCAGCACAAACACTCAAGTTAAGACAAGTTTGGAGTGAGGTATTTCAAGCCTTGAAAGAAAACAACTTTCAACCCATATTGATGTAACCTGCAAAACTTTCTTTCAAAATTGATGGAGAAATAAGGTACTTCCATGACAAAGAGCAACTGAAGAAATTCATGTCTACCAAGCCAATCCTAGAAAGAATACTGATAGACATACTAGAGAGAGACAAAAATTACTACAATTCCCAGAACAACAATAGAAAGAAACCACCAGGCAAGGCAAGCAATTAAATGAGGGGGAAAAGCAGGAAACCAACCACAGGAAAATAACATGACAAAGTTAAGCCAGTACATATCAGTTATATCCATCAATGTAAATGGCCTCAATTCACCAATTAAAAGAAATAGGCTGACAGAATGGATCAAGAAACAGCATCCAACAATACACTGCATATAAGAAACATATCTGACTCAAAAAGAAACTCATAGGTTAAAAGTTAAAGGATGGAAAACAATATTCCATGTGACAGGAACCCAGAAAAAAGTGGGTGTAGCTATTCTGTTTGCAGACAGTATAAACTGCAAACCAGAAATGATCAAAAGAGATAAAGAAGTTCATTACATACTTCTTAGGGGAAAAATTCAAGAGGAAGAGCTAACAATCATAAATATATATGCACCAAATACAGGACCTCCCAACTATATAAGACAAACACTAATAGACATGAAAAACCAAATACACAATAACACAATTACAAAAGGGGACCTTCATACCCCACTGTCACAGAGATAGATCAACTAGAAAAAAAGTTGGCAAAGAAATAACAGAACTGAATCAAACTTGTGAACAAATGGACTTAGTAGATGTTTATAGAGTGTTCCACTCAACAACATCAGAATACACATTTTTCTCAGCTGCACATGAGATGTTCCCTAAAATAGACCATATATTAACCCATAGAACATGCTTAAGTAAATGCAAAGGGATTGAAATTATCCCATGCATATTATCTGATCATAGCGCAATAAATTAGAAATTAATGGCCAAAAAACTGCAAAACCTACATAAACACATGGAAATTAAATAATAACCTCTTGAACAACCAATTGGTTATAGATGAAATTAAAGAAGAAATTAAACAATACCTAAAATTCAATGAAAATGCAGGTATAGCATACCAAAACTTGTGGGATATAATAAAAGTGGTCCTAAAAGGGAAATATATAGCAATAAATTATCACATCAAGAAAACAGAACGAGCACAAATAAGCAACCTAATGTTACAACTCAAGCTTCTAGAAAAAGAAGAGCAAGTCAAACCCAAAGCTCATAGAACAGAGGAAATTATAAAGATCAGAGCAGAAATTAATGCAATTGAGACTAAGAAAACAATACAAAGTATTAATAAATCAAACAGCTGGTTCTTTGAGAGAATGAACAAAATTGATAAGCCTCTAGCTAATCTTATCAAGAAAAAGAAAGAAAAAACTCAAATCCATGCAATAAGGAATAAAAAGAGAGAAATTATTACATATCCCATGTAAATTCAGAAGATCATGAATACCTGCTTTGAAAATCTTTACTCACATAGAGTGGAAAACACAGAGAAATGGACAAATTCCTAGAAATGTATGAACTACCAAAGCTGAATCAAGAAGATACAACAATTTTGAATAACCCAATATGAGCTACTGAAATTAAAATTGTGATTAAAAACTTACCAACAAAGAAAAGCCCAGGTCCTGAAAGATTCACAGCTGACTTCTACAAGAAATTTAGAGAAGATTTAATACCAATACTACTCAAATTCTTCAATGAAACTGAAAGGGAAGCAATCCTCCCTAACTCATTCCTGGAGGCAAGTATTACTCTGATACCAAAACCATAGAAAGACCCAACCAAAAAGGGGAACTATAGGCCAATCTCCCTAATGAACATCAATGCAAAGATTTTCAATAAAATAGTGGCAAGTAGAATGCAGCAAATCATCCAGAAGATTATACATCATGACCAAGTGGGATTTATTCTAGGAATGCAGAGATGGTTTAACATACACAAATCAATAAATGTAATACACCACATCAACAGAGCCAAAGACAAAAATCATATGATCATCTCAATAGACACAGAAAAAGCTTTTGATAAAGTCCAACACTATATACTGAAAACTATAGCACTCTAAAATAGGAGATTGAAGAGGATGACAGAAAATGGAACGATATCCCTTGCTCTTGGTTAGGAAGAATCAACATTGTGAAAATGGCCCAAAAGTGTTATACAGATACAATGCAATCCCAATCAAAATACCATTAACATACCTCTCAGATCTACAGAAAACATTCTGAAAATTCATCTGAAACCAGAAGAGACCTAGAATAGCAAAGGCAATTCTGGGCAACAAAAGCAAGGCAGGAGGCATCTTAATCTGTCAGGATTGAAATTATACTACAAAGCTACAAAAGCAAGGCAGGAGGCATCTCAATCCATTAGGATTGAAATTACACTACAAAGCTACAGTGATAAAATCAGCATGGTACTGGCAAAAAAAATAGACTGTAAGATCATTGGAACAGATTAGAAGATGCAAATACAACTACAAAGACATTCAGTCACCTTATATTTGACAAAGGGGCTAAACATGTCCACTGGAAGAAAGCCTCTTTAATAAATGGTGCTGGAAAAATTGACTTTCCACGTGCCAAAGACTGAAACTATACCCATGTCTATCATCATGCACTAAACTAGAGTCAAAATGGATCAAAGATACAAATATTAAAATAGAAACATAGGGGTAGGTAAAGAGTTCATGAACAAAATACAAACCACATGGGAAGTACTTCAAAGAATCAACAACTGGGACCTTATTTTATTAAAAAGTTTTTGCACTTCAAAAGAAATCACCAATAAAGTGAAAAGAAAACTCATAGAATGGGAAAGAATTTTAGCCAACTGTCCTTCAGATAAAGGACTTATATCCAAAACATATAAAGAATTGAAAAACATTGGGCCCCCCAAATTCGAAGACCCAATCCAAAAATGGGCATCTGACATGAACGAGCACTTCTCAGATGAAGAAATACAAATGGCAAATAAATACATGAAGGAATGCTCAACATCACTGGTCATTCAAGAAATGCAAATTAAAACAACATTGAGATTCCATCTCACTCCAGAAAGAATGGCTGCCATCAAGAAATCAACTGATAACAAATGTTGGCAGGGCTATGGGAAAAAAGGAACTCTTCTCCACTGCTGATGGGAGTGTAGACTGATGCGGCCACTGTGGAAAGCAGTATGCATATTCCTCAAAAAACTAGGATGGGATGTTGCATTCAATCCAGCTATTCCCCTTCTGGGTATTTTCCCAGAAAAACTGAAAGTGTCATGTCACAGCAATATATGTGCACCAATGTTTATAGCAACACAATTTGTAATAGCTAAATCTTGGAAACAACCAAAATGCCCATCAACCACAGAATGGTTGAAAAAGATGTGGCATTTTTTATACAATGGATTATTACTCAGCTATAAAAAAGGATGATCTTGAGGCTTTTAGAGGTAAATGGAGGCAACTTGAGATTATACTCAAAAGTGAAATAAATCAGACTCACATTTGTAAATATCATATTGTCTCCCTAGTGTAAAAAATAAATAAATTTTAAAAACTGAAAGAGTAATGAGATCCAAAATGTACAACATAGTGTAATAATGATCGGGAATGAAATTGCTCAAAATTAAAGAACAGCTGGGATAGGGGAAAGGAGAAATGGAAGAAAGGAAAATATTATATGTATATAGGTATACACATATAACTCTATGTATGTATAACTATGCAAGACAGATAACTATAGTACTACTTCTCTGTTAGTTCATCAAAAAGAATAGTTTGGGTTGCCATCATTTGACTGTCTGATCATTTTTTATGCCTAGATCTTGTAACTTGCGCAACTACTTCTAAGATAACAATATGTAATATATTAACTAGTATTGATTGCTTGCTGTTTGTTTTTTTTTAATTCTGTATTACTTCTACCCTTTTTTGTTTCACTTTTTAAAATAAGACAATAACTTGCAACAAATGATAATCTTCCTTCAAGCTAGTACTGTATAATCTTAATCATTTTACGTTAATACTATTTTGCTCAAAAAAATTCCTATCATCTTGTTTTGAAATCCTATGTTGCCATTATTTTTGTTGCTGTTGTCATCATCGTTTTGCTTTTTTTGTTGTTTTTTAACTGTTTGCTTCTTGATTTTTATTTTTTTCTCTTTAAAATAAAAAATGTCAAGAAATGAAACACTTAAGAATTAATCCAGTAAAGTAGGTAAAATATCTTTACATTGAAAACTACAGTACTCTGAAAAAGAAGATCAAAGAGAATATCAGAAAATGGAAATATGTTCCTTGCTCTTGGATAGGAAGAACAAACATAGTGAAAATGACTACTCCCAAAATCGTCATACATATTTAATGCAATCCTACCCAAAGTGCCAATAGCATACCTCACAGAATTATAGAAAACCATCTTTAAATTTATTTAAAACCAGAAGAAGCCTACAGTAGCAAAAACAGTTCTGGGTAACAAAGGGAAGACAGGAAGCACCACAATCCTTGACTTTAAATCACATTACAGAGGTATGATGATAGAAACAGCATAGTACTGGCAAAAAAAACAAACCTAAGGATCAAAGGAACAGATTAGAAGATGTAGAAACAACTCCAAACACACTCAGCAATCTTATTTTCAACAAGGGGGCCAAGCACCTTCATGGGAAGAAAGATAGCCTCTATAATAAATGAAGCTGGAAAATCTAGCTTTCCACATAGAAAAGACTAAAACTAGACCCATTTTTCTCACCATTCATTAAACTAAAATCAAAATGGATCAGATATAAATATTAAAATATAAACACTAAATCTGCTGAAAGAGAGAAAATGTACAACTCTTGACTTAGGTGTAGGAAAAGACTTTGCGAATGAAATCCCAATTACAGGGGAAATATTACAAAAATCAACATCTTGGATCTCATCTTATTGAAAAGATTCTGTATAGCAAAACAAATCATTAACAGAGTGAAAACTCACAGAGTGGAGACAATTAAGGAATAATATCTATAATATATTAAAAAACTCAAAAAAAATCTTATCCCAACATTTAAAGACCCAATCCAAATTAGGCATCTGAAATGAATAGATTATTCTCAGATGGAGTAAGAACAGCAAATATATGAAAAAATTTCAACATCATTGGTCATTCAAGAGATGCAATTTTAAACAACACTGAGATTCCATTTTACTTCAAAAAGAATGGCTATTATCAACAAATCAGCCAACAAATGATGGCAGGGCTATGGGAGAAAAGGAACATTTCCCCACTTTTGGTGGGAGTGGAGACTGGTGCAACCACTGTGGAAATCAGTACAGAGGTTCCTCAAAAGACTGAAACTAGAGGTCCCATTCAACACAGCTATTCCCCTTTATATCTTTCCAAAAGAATTGAAAGCATCATCCTACAATGATATGTGCAAATGCATGTTTATATCACCAGAGTTTGTAATATCTAAATCTTGGCAACAGCCCAAATGCCCATCAACCAGTGAATGGATAAAGAAGATATGAGGTTTTTTTATAAAATGGAGTACTACTCAGCTATAAATAAGGATAACCCTGAGATGTTTCTAGGTAAATGGATCCATCTTGAGGCCATAATCTTAAGTGAAGTAAATCAGGCACACATGTGTAAAGACCACATTGTTTCTCTGGTGTGAGCAACCAAAAGTGTAAATAAGGACCAAAATATATAGTAGATATCAAATAGGAAGAAAATGTTCAAATGGGAAGGAGAACTAGGGAAGGGGAGGTGGAAAGAAGGAATGAGAAAAGAGGAAAAAAATGGAAACAAAGCTTTTGTACATAAGGAAGGGAAGAGGGGTTGAAGGGAGGGTAAGGGAATTGAATAAAAAGAAGAATTAAGATGTATCAGGTACACATACAAATCCCCTGTGATGATTATCATCATTATGTGCATCTAAAATGTACCAATAAACATATATATGTATAAGTATATGACTTTTGCAAGAGTTAAGGACTCTTGGAAAAAAAGAAGCAGAAAAATAGACAATTTTGTATGGACAAAGTCTGTGAAAAGATGATTCACAAAACATAACTGTAAATAATCTATAAGACATGATAAAATATTCATCCTCACTCTAAAGAGATACCATATGTCTCTTAAATGACTTAGCAAAGATTGAAAGACTGATAATATCCATGGATGTTATCCCCTTGCTTGTAGGAAAGTAAATTGGTAAAATATTCCTGGAGGATAATTTGGATGGCATGTCAATATGCAAAGGGTGAATTCAGAAACTTTACTTCTAGTAACTTGCCCATAGAAATACTGTGTTTATATAGGAGACCCAATATGGCTGGCTGACTAGTAGAAGAGTCACATGAGAGCTGTTCAGAGAAGATTCACTGAGAATGAAAATCTTCTGAAGTGGGAGAGGGGCTTATACCTAGAAACAGAAAATAAATAGGAAAGATGATATATGTACATCAAACCGAACAACTGGATAATTGAAAGGGGAAGTAGTGCTACCATGGCTGCCTCACCCGCCCCCATCCCTTTCTCCTCTGGGAAGAGCTATTCTGAGAGTGTGCCAAATAGCTGGAGACACCAAGCTAGCACAGCAGAGGCCAAACTCCTGGAGGAAACTTTCCACACAAAAGGCCATCCTCCCTTCCCCACCCTCAAGACCGGAGAAAACTGAATTCCTGTCGTGTTTTCTCCAGTGCTTACAGCAGGAAGAAGACACTGTCTCCAGACACTATCCAGAGAGAGAATAAACAGATGATAGCAATGGCACCCTAGCTGACTCTACCCAGAGTCAGGCCAGCTCACACCTTGCCTGCTGAGGCACCAGCACACACATACACACACACACACACACACACACACACACACACACACACACAGCCTGCTGGGA
>RJWM01023320.1:0-32338 GCA_004363535.1 Dasyprocta punctata
TCAACACAAACCCTCAAATCAAGAAGAGGTTGGAGTGAAGTATTTCAAACCCTAAAAGAAAAAAGTCTTCAACTGAGATAGATGTACCCCATAAAACTATGTTTCAAAATTGATGGAGAAATAAGATACTTCCATGACAAAGAACAACTGAAGAAGATTATTACCACCAAAACAACTCTGCAGTATGCTCTGAAATACATATTAGAAAGATATAACGAAGACCACAAACACAGGACCACCAATAGAAATAAGCTGTCAGGCAGGGCAAGCAATTAAATGCAGCAGAAAAACAGGGAATGGAAATTGCAAAAACATCAAAAAGTAAAGCCAATACATATCAGTTATAACCATCAACATAAATGGTCTCAACTTGCCAATCAAAAGAAAATAGACTGGCAGAATGAATCAAGAAGTAAGATCCAACAATATGCTGCATTCTGGAGACATAGTTAACCCAAAAAGAAATTCATAGACTAAATTCAAAGGATGAAAAACAGTTCTCCATGCCACAGGAACTCAGAAAAAAGCAGTGGTAGATATTCTATTTGTAAACAATGCAAACCTTAAGTGAAAAGTGAGCAAAAGAGACAGAAGTTCAGTAAATATTCATTATGGGATAACATCAAGAAAAAGATAACAATCATGAATATTTGTTTACTAAACACAGGTTCACACAACTACATAAAACAATTATTAACTGACTTTAAAAACCAAATAAGCACTAATACAATTGTAGTGGAGGATCTGAATACCCCACTCTTGCAAATAGATCAAGTAGACAAAAAGTGAACAAAGAAACATTATTAAACCAAACCTGTAAGCAAATAGACTTGGTAGATGTCTACAGAATGTTCCATCCCAAAGCATCAGAATACACATTCTCAGCAGCACATGGGATGTTCTCCAAAGTAGATCATATGTTTTCTGAACCTCAAAGTTCTAGAAAAAGAAAAAATCAAACCCAAATCTCATACAAGGGAGGAAATTATAAAGATAAGAACAGAAATTAATGCAATAGAGATTAAGAAAACAATACAAGGATCAATGAATTGAAAAGGTGTTTCTTTGAAAATATAAGTAAAACTGATAGCGAACCTCATCAAAAAAAGGAAAGTAAAAGCAAAAATTCAAGCAATTAGAAATGAAAATGGGGAAGTCATAATGGATTCCAAAGAAATTTAGGAGATCATCAACACCTATTATGAGAACCTATATTCTAATAAGATGGAAAGCACAGAAGAAATGGACATATTCCTAGACATAATCAAATTGCCAGAAATAAATCAAGAAGGTATAAAAATTCTAAGTAAACTGATATCATCCAATTAAATTGAAAAGATAATTAAAAATTTACCAGCAACAACAACAACAAAAAAACTCATGCCCTGACAGATTCACTGTTAAATTCTACAAGAAATTTAGAGAAAGACTAATGCCACCAATGCTGAAAGTCTTTAAAGAAACTGAAAGGGAAGTAATATTGCCAAAGTCCTTCCTGGAAGTATTACCAGAGAAGAACCTAACCAAGAAAGAAAACCACAGGCCAATCTCCCTAAGGAACACTGATGCAAAAATTCTTAATAAGATCGTGGCAAACAGAATTCAGCAAATTATTGAGAAGATTATACATCACGATCAAGTAGGATTCATTCCAGGGATGCAGAGATTGTCCAACATATGCAAATCAATAAGTGTAATACTCCATATTAACAGAAAGAAAAAAATCATATGATAATCTTAATCGATGCAGAAAGAGCATTTGACAAAGTCCAACAACGATTCATGATAAAAACCTTATAGAAAATTGGAATGGAAAAAAAATTGGAATGGATGGTATTTTCATCAATCTTACAAAAGTCATCTGTGACAAACCAACACCTAACGACGTATTAAATGGTCAAAAACTGAAAACTTTCACTGTAAAATCAGAAACAAAGATGTCCATTATCTCCACTCGTACTTAATATATTTCTGTAAACATGAGCCAGAGCAATTGGACAAGAGAAAAAAATATTAAAAGGAAGAAAGATAGGAAAGGAAGAAGTGAAATTATCTTTGTTTGCAGATGACATGATACTCTACATAGAAGACCTCCAAAACTCTACCTAAAAACTTGTAGATTTAATATACAAATTCAATAGTGTAGCAGATTACAAAGTCACCACTCAAGAACTCAATGGCATTCTTTTTTTTTTTTTTTTTTTTTTTCAGTACTGGGGATTGAACTTACAACCTCGCGCCTGCCAGGGCAGGCGCTTAAGCCACTGAGCCAAACTCCCAGCCCTGGTTTTTTGAGACAGGGTCGCACTGTGTAGCTCAGGCCGGCCTTGCGCTCACGTTGTAGCCCAGGCCGGCCTCGAACTCACAATGCTCCTCCTACCTCAGCCTCCCGAGTGCTGGGATTAAAGGCGTGCGCCACCATGCCTGGCTAATGGCATTCTTGTAAACAAGCATCAAACCAGCACAGAGAGAGAGAAATTAGTAAAAGTACTCCCTTTATAATAACATCCAAAAAAATGAAATACTTAGGAGTCAATCTAACAAAAGATGAAAGAGATCTATACTGTGAAAATTTCAGTACCCTAAAAAAATATTGAAGAGAATATTGGAAAATGGACAGATATCCTTTTGTTTTGGATAGAAAGAACCAGAATAGTGAAAATGGTCATACTCCAAAACTGCTATACATATTTATTGCAATTCCAATCCAAATATCATTAACATACTTCACAGATCTAGAGAAAACCCTCCTAAAATTCATTTGGAACCAGAAAAGACCTAGAATAGCGAAAGCAATGATGAGCAACAAAAGCAGGCAAGGGGCATCTAAGACCTGAAAATACACTACAAAGTTACTGTAATGAAACCAGACTGGTACTGGAAAAAAAAACACACAACTGAGGATCAGTGGAACAGAATAAAAGATGCAGATGCATTCCCAAACACACTCAGTCACCTTATGTTTGACAAAGGAGCAAAAAATGTTCACTGGAAGAAAGATAGTCTCTTTAATAAATGGTACTGGAAAACTGATTGTCCACATACTTTGGACTAGAACTCAACTCATGTCTATCACCATGCACTAAACCAAAGTCAAAATGGATCAAATATCTAAATATTAAAGCAGAAATGCTAAATTTACTGGAAGAGAAAATAGGTAGAAATCTCAAAGACATAGGTGTAGGCAGAGACTTCATGAACAAAAATCAGACTGCAAGGGAAATAGTACAAAGAATCCACAAATGTAATCTCACCTTAATAAAAAGCTATTACACAACAGAAGAAAACACCATCAGAGTGAAAAGATAACCCACAAAATGGGATGAAATCATAGCCAGTTGTCCCACAGACAAAGGGCTTATGTCTAGAACATATAATTGAAAAAAATCAGCCCACTCAAATTCAAAGACCCAATCCAAAATTGGGCATCTGAGATGAATATGGACTTCTCAGATGAAGAAATACAATGGCAAATAAATATATGAAAAAAATGTTCAACATCACTGATCATTTGAGAGGTGCAAATTAAAATAACACTGAGATTGCATCTCACTCCAGAAGGAATGGCTATCATTTAAAAAAGTGCTGGCAGGGTCATGGGAAAAAGGAACCCTTTTCCACTGTTGGTGGGACTGTAGACTGGTGCACCCACTGTGGATATCAGTGTGGAGATTCCTTTAAAAACTAGGATTAGAGGTCCCATTCAAACTAACTATTCTCCTTCTGGGTAACTTTCCAGAAGAATTAAAAACATGATACCACAGTGATATATGTGCACCCATGGTTATAACAGCACAATTTGCAATAGCTAAATCTTGGAAACAACCCAAATGCCCATGAACGGAGGAATGGATGAAGGAAGACATGCTTTTTTAATGTAATGAAGTACTACTCAACCTTAAAAAAGGATAAACTGCAGACTTTTATAGGTAAACAGATACCTATAAAATTGAGAACATACTCATAAGTGAAATAAGTTAGACCCATATGTGTAAACATTGTATTGTTTCGCTAGTGTGAGAAACTGAAACAGTAAGTAATATCTGAAATGTTCAATAGGTATTTTGAATTAAAAAGAATCTAATCAAAAGAAAAGACAAACTATGATGAGGGAAAGGGGAAAAGGAGAAAGGGAAAAAGAAATTACATACATATATATATGTATGTATATATATATACACAAGATAGTTAAGATAGTTATACAGATAGTTTTATTGAAAAGAAAGTTTTATGCTAATATTGTTTGGACAAGATGACATGCCTGTATCTTTTACTGTGAGTAGCTATGATGAAGACAACAATATGCAGTGTATCAACTATTGTGACTGTCCTATTAACCTCTTTTGAAACTCAGTTTCAATATATCTGTTTTCTCTTTAAAATAGAAAAAAGAAATTCCATTTGACCCAGCTATGTTTGTTCTAGATATTGTCCCAAAAGAGTTAAAAATATCGCGTTACAGTGATATATGGACATGCATGTTTATAGCAGCACAACTAGTAATGGCTCAATTTTGGCATCAGTCTATGTATCAATCAACAGAAGAACATACAAAGAAAATGTGATATATGTATATTTTGTATGCCATAGAGTACTACTCAGCTATAAAGAAGAATGAAATTGAGTCATCTGTAGGAAAATAGATGCACCTAGAGACCATTAAGCTAAGTGAAGTACATCAGACACTGGTTACATTTGACATGACTTCTCTTATATGAAAACCTAAAGTATAAATGATATAAGGAGTAAAATAAATGAATGACGATAGGAAAAAGTAAGGCAGATTTTGTGGAGATGCAAAGGGGATCTGAGATTGGGGGATATGATAGAGAGAAAGGGAAATAAGAAGAAGCAAAATGATAGATAGATAGATATAGATAGATAGATCGATAGAGCGATACCTGCAATGAATGTATTTAGTATTGCAAACATATCCTAATAATTTTTTTAAAAAAACTAAAGTGGATAGACCTGCAAATATGATGGGCTATTATGCCTAGACAGTGTTATTAATCTTCTATTTTACAGTTTATTAAAAGTGAAATTTATGACTGATTTTTACTAGCATATATTTTCAGTGCATGCATTATATATACATCTTGGGGAATGGTTTTTTTCAGGAAAACGTTTTAAAATGAGAAAAAGTATCAGAGAGACACTGTCTTGATCCCTTAGAAGAACTCAAAAAACAACCCCACTCTAAACTTGCTGTGGGGGAGATAGGTTAGCACAGGAAGCAACATTGAAGTGCTGAGAATGACCCATACCTGTTTGTCAGGAAATAGGAGTATCAATCCCATGACCTTAATGAACTAAATTCTATCAACAACTTGAGTAAGGTAGCAAATTATTACAAACCCTGGGAAAGAATACAACTGTCTGCTATATTAATTTGAGCCATGTAAGACCCCAAACAAAGAATGCAATAAGCCATCCTTGTATGGCAGGCACTGCGACATAACAAATGGGAGGTGGAAATTTATTATGCAATCCTGGGAAATAGTACTTCAAGGTTTTGTAAAGTTTGTGGTCCTGTTTCTTACCAAGAAGTCAGTACTACATGCTATTGCTTTGTTGTTGTTGCTCTAGTTTTTTCAATGAGAATTTGAAAGAAATAAAAACTTGAAGCAGATGACTTGATTTTTAAGTGTTCTTCTCCCTTAGGTATGAATTTTACTTTTATCAATTAAATCAATGTCAAGTCTTGGGTTTTGTAACGAAAAATACTTAGGGTCTTAAATAGATTCTTAGTTTAGATTATTACCCAATAAATTTCTCTACCTTGATATCATAACCTACCATAGTGACAATGGAAAATTTGGTGTTCTGAATTTTCCTTAAAAATTAAGCTGTAATACATTAGTTCGTCTGCTGAATATTCTTAGAGTCATGAATTCAGGAATGCCAAAAACATGTGGTTCGTCGTATGGTGACCATTACTGTGTTGTACTGTTCTGTTTTCCTTTCCATAATTTTCAAACAGTGTTCTTAACAAAAAACACTGATCTTCCAGGAAGTGAACCCCAGCTCTCACTGGAGATAAAAGTAGTTTCTGCAACTCCAGAATGCGCTAGTATTGGTTGACTTCTTAATATCACACAGATCTGTTTATTTGAATAAATCTTTTATTTTAAAAGTATGTGCAGACAGCTGGCATTCAGAAGCTTTTAATTTATCTAACAAAGAATCTCTGAGGCGTTAACCTAAGTCTGTTCAAATATTGTCTCTGAATCAGCTTTTGCTTTTGCATCTGTGACTATGTCTAGTATGACTTAATAATATTTTTGCACAAAAAGTAATGAATTAGTCAGTTTTCATATTGCTCAAAACATTGTTCTATAAGAGTGAATGTTACTGCCTTTTGGTTTTGATTCCATGTGATCATACATGCCATACAGGTAAAGACCATTTTGGTAGTAATTCTGCAAATTGGAAAGCCTAAATTATGAATTTCTAGGGTTTGGGGACACAGGGAATTGAACACTAAGATTAGGCTATAGAAGTTTTTGACTAAATGTTTCCAATCCTGATTACTTGTTTCTATACTGTTATTTTTTGTAAACACATTTTACATATCATTAAATCTGCACAAGTCATATTCTTTTTTCTCTGGAATTTTGTTTTAATTATGGAAATCATTATAATGTCTCTCATTTTTTCTTATAATCTATAACTACTAACAAGTTATAATAAGATTCAGAATGATATTTGCTACTGATATTTTTCTCTGCTTTTCACAGTACTGATCCAAGTTCTATTGCAGGCTAAGATTGCTTCTCTTTATTTATCCACAAATTTTTTCTTACACATCCTGCAGTAAGTTTTTTATATTTTTCCTACAACTAAATGTATTTAAAATCTTCTGTAACATTTTCTTTCACATTTAAAATCTTTCCTTGTTAGAGGATTACTGAGATTTTCAGATTTGGATCATACATTATTAATGAAAAATTACTTTTACTTATTTTTTGAAAAATCATAAGTTTCAATATATTCCCATATGCTATTTTAGATAAAATTTATATAACATAAAGTTAACCATTTTCAAGTGAATGATTCAATGACATAAGTGTACTCACACTATACCTACCATATCTGTCTTATTCACAATGTTTTATCAACATTTTAAAACCTTGCACTTATTAAGTGAACTATTTCATCATCTCCTGTAAGTCTTGGCTAGGATCTACATTGAGAATCTGTGTTCTGTCCATATGGATTTACTTATTTTGTGTGTCTTATATATATGAAATCCTACAACATGTAAGCATTTGTGTCAGGCTTCTTTCACTTGCTGTTTTTCAGAATTATATACAACGTAGTATGCACCAGCAGTTCAATAGTTTTGAAATAGTATTTCATTTCATGCCTATGTACATAATTCATACATATTCCCCTGTAATGTTGACATCAAACCTAACCATCGAACTTGATTTGGTTTTTATCTAGTTTGGTTTGTGAATCATGGAAAGAGTTAAATTTGTGAATGCAGGAACCACCGAAGGTCTGTATATTATTACCATGTATCAAAATTTTGTTTGATGACTGATTTTTATAGTGCAATGAGATGACTTCAGAAAGTAGTTAACTATTAGATTGTTGCAAAAGACCTTGTATTAACCCGTTTTCCATTGCTACAACAATGCGAATTGGTCAATTTTTAAAGAAAATAGCTTTAATTAGCTCATTGCTTTTCAGGCTGAAAATCAGTGCTTGATCAGTCCCACCTGACTAAATATAGGAAAAGATGGGACCCTTAGGTAGAGTCAAAATGGGGACACAGACCATTTAGAGGGTGGAGCAAAGCAACCTCTAATAATACGACACAGTGAACAGCAGCCAGTTTTGTGGTTTTACATCTAAAGCAGGCAGTCTATGGCTTTATTTCTGACTTGGTGCAGCCAAAACTGTCTACCCTACTTCCTTTTTGCACTGGTTACCATGATTACCTATTATCCCACAAAACCCAAACACCTAGCAATAAGATGACCACTCAATCAGGTGCAGCTGGCTGTAGAGAATGGGGTCTTCTAACCCCTGTTCCATGAAACAGAATTGCTGCCCCACATTTAGTTACTACTCAGCTCTGAGACCCCCACTCCTTGGAATGACTTTGTGCCACTTCCTCTTGCAAATAAACTTACTTAGCTTTACACCATTTTTGAATCCTCTTCCTCTTTCTGTGTTGGAAAGACAAGTTCAGGAAAGTCTGAGGGTTGGCTGCCATCTCCAGGCCCACTGGTTATGACATTTGGGGGCTTGTCCAGGTTTAGTAAGAGTTCAAGACATAATAAGTACAACTCAGTCTAAATGGAAGTGAATGCAGGAGGACACTCTATCCTATTTTTGTCTTTCTTTCTAGAGACCACAATCTAGCATGACTGAAAACTCTTCGCTAGGATCCTTGAATGACAGGGGACCCCATTCTGGGGAAAGTCCATCCTCATATGGCTAAATGGCAGTGCACAGGGACTCAGCACCTCAATACGACTTTGTGTTGGGCCACAGAGAGCAGGCAGGTATGAGTCCATCATTTGGCTTTTAAGGTGATATCTTGGTAACTTTTCTCTCATTTCTGGGACAAAATATCCAACACCCAAAATTAAGGAAGGAGAGGTTTGTTTAGCTCACAGTTTATGGAGGTTTCAGTCCATAATCAGTTGGCTCCAATACATGGTGGCGTGACACTAGGGCAACGCTTCAAGGCAGCAGCAAGCAAAGGCAGCCAGAGCAAAAATGGGGGGAAAACAAGTCTCTTTTCTTCCCTTATATTGTGCACAGGCCACCCCCCACCTCCAGGGCAGGGACAGCACTCACAAAATCTGCCTGCCCTCCTCTTGCACAGGATGAGGTTGTTTACAAAGGACAGACCCTGGCTTTCTGCTGAGTCTCTTAATTAAACCTCTAAACTTCTCAAGTTGACACCATGTATCAACCATAACTGGTAGTTCACCGAAAACTTGTGGCTAGATCACCTTCCATCTTGTGGTCTGCACTTTCTGGAACGTACACAAACCTACCTCATGCCAAGAGGGCTGATACCCCATCCTGTAGTCTGGTCTGCACCTGGTCTTGCGTTTATACTGACCTGCCAATTGCTAAGAGACCAAGACACTATTCAGCACCTCATCAGAGACTTAAACTGACCCAGCTGTTGCCAAGAGGGGACTCTCCTTGGTTCTGTTAGTGGCAGGACACCATGCCAGGTGTGTGTGGGGGGGTTCTGTCAGCCAAAATGAGGCCCTGGTTTAGTCATCTTCCCCTGGCATTAGACCCAAGTGAGACTAGTGGCCTGACACTTATGTCCCCAAGGAAATTTCCAATTATTCATTCAAAAGGCATTACAGAGTTCATTAATTCCTTTGTGTCAGGAGATATTATGGATGTTGACACCCTGATCAGAGCAGTGTCCATTCTGGTTTTGTTTCTGGGATTGCATAAAACAAGTCCATCAAATTGAGTGTACATAATATTACCATTCTGTGTGCCACTTTGCATTTCACCAGCCCCTAATAAAGGACATTTCTAGGCAAAAAGTAACATGGGACGTCTTTTATGAAGTCATGGTGCCCATTGCCTACTGTGTAGAGTGGGGAAGGATATATGGGCGACTGCCCCAATACTACTGGTTCCACCTATATGGAGATTTTTACTTCAGAGATAGTGCAGGACAGATTTGGAAAAAAGTATAAAATGGATAATTTTAGAAGACCCCAGGGCACTAACCGAGGTCTCCATATTACAAGCTAAGGCACTCCTGGTAGGTTTTTGGAAGAAGTCAGATATGCCATCCTGGCTTGCTTTACTTGGTATGTTCAAAAGTACAAGGCCTATCTCCAGTACTCCTATTATCAGGCTCTACCCTCTGGGCTGTTACCCCCAATGCCCCCCCCAAGACAAGAGGCAATATTCCTCTTAACAGGCCCTGAAAACATCATTTTCATGGGGGAGTGACAACTCCCCTAGGAGTGTACAGTAAAGAAATGGCATCTTGGTGGCCCCAGGCAACGCAGTGTATAGTATGGATGAATTCCTGACAATGGTGGGATGGGGCCACCCAAGGGACTCTAGTCTAAAATAGAATCCCTTTGACAGGAGGGTTTCTGAGGGAGGGCATCCAATTTTGGAAGACTTTCCATAATAGATGAGAGATTCTGAGAGAGGGGAGACCCTACATTGGAAGATTGGAAGACCATCCCAGATTACTCTTTCCCCCAAATAGGAAACAGATCTTCAGGTGTTCCATCTCTCTCACCCTTGTAGTGCCTCCTAAAGCATTTGAAGGAGTTAGACCCCCCAGATGCCAAAGAAAAAGGCTTTAATTTTTTTATCGTACCAATACTTGCCCCTGACCAAGAGAGATGGCCGGCTGGGGGTCCCTAAACTGCAATACTATATTCCAGTTAGACCTGTTCTGTAAGAGGGAGGGTAAATAGAGGGAGGCGCCTGATGCGCAACTGTTTTACATTCAGTTGAGACTGCTGTGGGTCCTGGATTCATACAAGGCCAGTGGCCAAAAGGACAAGAGGTGCATCCTGGAGAGAGGGCATGCCAGGGCCTGGCTCCTCCTTACTGAGACAAGTCCCACAGCTCCTCTTTCTAGATTATTGTCCTTTAGAAACAATTTGAGAGGGGAACTAGCTTAGGTCCCCTCCACCTACTTGGAGCTATGGGAAATCAAGCAAGACTTGGGAAGTTTTACTGAAGACCCTGATAGATACAATAGGGCCTTTGAGATTGTGACCTCACTGTTCGAACATACCTGAGAGGATGTGGTGTTCCTCTTGACAGAAAACTTTAACTCACAGGAAAAAGGATCTTAGTAGCTACACTGAAGGCTAGAAACCCTTATCATGAAACCCATAGGGGAAATGTACTTATAGCACTGCATGGAAGAGCCCTCCATAACCCCCACTGAGGAGGAGGCATGTCTATTATCCAGGTTCCTGTGGGATTATCAAACCCCAAGAGGGGAACAGGCTCAATTCCATTTTGTATATTGCATCAAAGAGGGATTAAAGGCAACTAATTAATCCAGTAAACTATACTAAGTTAGGACAAATTTACCAACAGGAAGAAGACCCTCGGTCTCTGGTTTTATAAACATTGTACTCAAAGATGCTATGGTGAAACAGACCCTCATAGATCCTGAGAGCTGTGAGGGAGAATCCATATAAAAGATAAATTCCTTACCCAGGTGGCCTCTGACATCTGTCATAAGCTTCTAAAGTTGGCAGAGGAACCAGAAAAAGAACTTTGCTAGAACTGGATAACTATCTCAAGGAGGTCACTAAGGTCTTTTAAAACCAGGGCAAGGCAACCCAGCAGGAATTAGAAACTAAAAGCTGTTCTCCAGGGTTGTTCCCAGGAAGGGACACAGGAGGCTGAACCCAAACTCTACAACCAGTGGAAACAGCCAGGACATTTCAAAAAAGACTGCCTTCAATAAAAAGGTAGAAAGATCTTCTTATTATGGGGGAGAAATGCTGGTAAGCAAGCCAATGCAGCTGCCTCCCCACACAAGAGTGTCATCTTCAGTGACTAGCAGGTCTGCTGCCCACAGACCTTCCCATGTTCTCTGATCAAAACGTTCTAGATGCCCAGGGTCAGAGATGAGCCCTCAACTCTGATGGATGGTGGCTCATGCCTACTTCTACCTAACTACCTAGCCTGCAAAGTAATGAAAGGCAGCCATAATTCCTGCCACTTACTAACAAAAAATATATTTTTGCCTGGTTGCTAAGGCCTTCCAGGGAAATAGACTAAAAGCAGTAGTGCAACAGATAATCAAAAGTTGGGAAATATGCTTCAAAACAAGCCCACAAAATTCCTGACTGAAACTGCCAGAAGAACAGTATGGAGGCACTTAGCTCAGAGAGAAAGTGCAGCTTGACTTCACTCATATGCCAGGAGGCCAGGGCAGATAGTTTCTCTTGGCCTTCTTGATACACATAAGGAGAATATAGGCCTACCCAAACAGGTCAGAGAAGGCAGGACAGGTGGTCAAAATTCTCACTGAAGAGACCATTCTTCAGGTTGTCTCATAGTCTCCAAAGTGACAATGGTCCCACATTTCATTCCAAGGTTACTCAAGGCATCTCCAAGGCCTTTGGTGTTGCTTACCATCTGCATTGCACCTGGGGACCACAGTCACCAGGGCAGATAGAATGGGCTAATGGAATACTCAGAGGCCCTTTGGAAACAGCTCCTGTTCTATGGTTCTTTTATGGGTCAGAAATATGCTCAGGTTTCAGGGACTGTTACAAACTTCTTTATGGGAGACCCTTGCTCAGAAATGACATCAGAGTCATTGAGGAAACTGAGGGAGCCTTAAGGCAACTGAGGTCCTCAGCCCAGTTCTAGTAAATTCTGTCAGCCTTGAGGTGAACAGACCTGGACCCACTCCACCTAGCAAGCCTGTCTTCTGCCCTGGCACACAGAACATAATAAACAAAACCCTGACAGGGTGGTCCCTACGCAGTGATCCTTCTCACCTTCAGTGCAGCTAAAGTGACAGGACACCACGCTGGGGATTCACCATTCCTGGGTGAACCTGTCGGCTGCTTCTGGAGACCCAGCATGTAATTCCCCTCTGCCACAGCCCAAAGCTGCACCCAAGTCCATTTACACCTCTGAACCCACAGAAGATCTTAAACTTTTCTTCAAAAGACAATAAGATAAGTAATGCTTATCGATCATGAGGACATTGAACATAGGGTGTTTTGATTGTGCATTCCTCTGTGGACTCTGTCTGCAGTTTTTATTTGTCTCCAATCTGATTGCATCCTACTCCAAGGGTGGGACCAATTCCTTTGCTCAAAACAAGGAGTTGGATGTACTTCTTATCCCTCCTCTCCTCAGCTCCATAACTTCCTAATCCAATTAAGGCTAAGTTAGGGGGCGCTTAGTGCTCTCAACCAGTCCCCTGTGGAGGATATGTACCAACAATTAAATGAAAAGGAAACTGACATTGGAATTGCACAAGCAAAATGCAATCCTATAACCCTCAGTGTGCTGGGAATAACTACTTTAATTGCTTTCTTGCCTGTACTAACTTACAGAGTTTTGCCATTTAAGCGCAAACGAAAAATCCCACTGGGGTGGCTGCAGAGGTAGCACAGGCTTTAGGCAGTAATTTTAGAGACCCTCAATGGTCCCTGGACTCATTAGCTGGGGTGGTTTTAGAACCCTGGCAGGTACTAGATTGAATGCTCACCTGCCAGGGGGAGTGCCTGTGCTGTCATTAATGGCACTTGTATTTACATCAACACCTCTCAGCAAGTCAAGACTAGAACGAATGTCATCTTAGATAAAGCTATGTTTCTCCAGGATGGGGCACAGGTGGTGGCCATGGTGGTGGTAGTATAGACTCTTTTGCAACACAAGTCTTCTCAAAAATCAAAACCTGGTTGCATTTCATGTCCATCTTGCTTCTTACTTCTTTGGGACCCTTGGGTGTTATATCATTGCTGTGCCTGTTTGGCCTCTGTGTATTTAACTGCCTTACTAAGTTCATTAAATAGCATATCCATGCTATAAAATCACAGCTGATCCTCCAGGGGGAGCCAACCATGGAAAGTCTGCTTTCCTTTTACCATGGTCCATTAGGTTGACCTCCATCATCCACTGCCCTACCTACCACCCGCTTTCAGCCAGAAGTGACCGGAGCAGTCATTGCCCTTGTTCGCAACACAAGTTGAATAATCATTTCCAGAAGTGGGGATATAGGGAAAGATAAGACACCTAGACAGGGTCAAAATAGGGACAGAGGCCCTTTAGAATGCTGGAAAAAAACAGCCTTGATAATAATCTGAGACTGTGAACAGTAGGCAGTTTTGTGGTTTTTATGTCTAAAGCAGGCAGTCTTTATTTCTGGCTCTGTGCAACAAACACTGTCTGCCCAAGTTCCTCCTTGTGCAAATTGCCATGCTTACCCAAGTTTCCCTATTAGCCCACAGAACCCAAACCCTTAACAATAAGCCAACCACCCAATGAAGTACAGCAGCCCCTTGCAAAGACGAATCCCCAGAGCTCCTACTCCATAAAGCAGAACTGCTGCCTCACATTTAGCTCTTACTCAGCTCTGGGGTCCCCACTACATGCAGTGATTTTGTACCACTTCCTTTGCAAATAAATTTACTTTTGTTTTTCACTATCTTTTGACTCCTCATCCTCTTTCTATGATGGAGAGGGAGAAAAGCTTGGGAAACTTGAAGGGTTGACTGGTGGCCCCAGATCCACTGAACACAGCATGCTAGATGACACTATGGCAAGAGCATGTGTGAGAAGGAGAAGGAAAGACCATACAGTGAGACAGGAAGACATAACTAAGGGCTAAGCTCACCCTTTATAATCACCTATTCCCTTGGAAACTACCAGTGGTTCCTGGAGAACTACTTTAATCTCTTCGAAGCAGTGTCCTCAGTGACCTACCACCTCTCATAGGCCTTACCCATTCAGTGTTCCATACTTCTCAACACTGGCACTTTAAAGACCAAGACTCCAGCACACGAGTCTTTGGAGGACACACTTATACTATATCCAAACTGCAGCAGCCCTGTGGCTGTTCTTCTTTCATTCTAGCTTTCAAGTGAAGGAAAAATAATACTCAGTACATTGAAGCACTGTTCTTCATTGAGGGGAAAGGGGAATTTTCTTTTGGATGAAAGGAAAGTAATAGTAACTTAGTGTCTTCTGCTGACTTTCACTCATTGTTCTTTTTATTTTAGAGGAGCAGCCGTTGTCACTGCCTCTCCAGTCTATTAATTTTCGGAAGGGATGCTAACTGAGAATGAGGAGTCCCATTTACTGGGTTTCCATCATTCCATCAACTACTTACTGTAGCTGAAGTTGCTTAGCATATAAACTTTTTGTAAGAAAGGGACCCAAGGAAGGATAGAATTGATTAAAGTTTAACTTCCTGTTATTCTGCAATCTGTCAGCATGGGATATTACCCCATATCATATCTCTTCCTCAATTCAAACAGAATTGTTAATAACTGTAATGTGATTCTTGATGATGTCTCTTTTCCAAATGTTTATTCCTATCATTCGTGGGACTTTTGTTTCATAAAATCACCAAAACAAACAAACAAAAAGCACTGAATGAGCAAATACTTAACCACGAATTTCCTCTAGACTCAATTGCTAAGTTCCTGTGAACCTCTGCTTGCAAAGTTTTGGTCAGTTAATCAGTATATAACTTTGTTTATGTATATTTCTGGAGGGAGGGAAAGAGAGAAAGAGAGAAGGAAAGACAGAGAGAGAAATAAAGACACAGAGAGAATGCATATGCTCTTCAGGAAAAGAACAATAGTATAAAACAGATGGCATTGCCCTGTATGGAGGACCCTAGAGGATGCTGGGTGTTGTATATTGCAGAAAACCCACTACATTGTCAACCCCTAGAGAAGAAATTGAAAATGCATGTACAGCAATCTCAATGACCAAAGTTACCCAAGCAGCAGTTTGCCACACTAATAAATGTCTGGAAGCTAATGGCTGCCACTTTGAGTACCTCTTGCAATTATAGAGGCCAAAGTTAAGCTGTACTAATCTCATGAGGTCTCAATAAATTTAGCATTGAGTATTATACAAACTTTTCCTTTCCTGAAGTGTATATACATTTTGGGCAGACTTTGTATATATATCTTGGTATACAAATTTATTCTGGGGAAGATGACTGCCTTCATCATTCGTGTGCATGCGGGGAAGATGGCTATGGTCATGTTCCTTATTGATGTAGTTTGTGAAACAAAGCAGAATTTTGCCAAACACTTCTGTTTGTGAACAGGATTGTTTGCAACTTGCAGCATTTGTGAACCAATGAGTTAATATATTTATGTGTGTGTGTGTGTGTGTGTGTGTGTGTGTGTAATACATGATTTACTTACATACTCAGAGCTGATGTAATTATAACTCATTCCTGAAGCAAGTTTATGTAGCATGGATATTTTCTTTAACAAAGGACACACAGTCATCTTGCATGTAGTGATATTAGACAGCTTGCTACTATGGTTTAAGGTCATTTTTACAAACAAATCATCAAGAAAATGCAAAAGCAAAGATGAAAAATGTGTCACTAGATAGATCATGAAATGGACAGTTTATTAGAGCACAAAGGCTGGAAAAAAAAGGTAGAGTATCTTATTCAGTCTCAGCTGGGAAGAGACATCAGGCAATTTATACTTTTCATCTCTGTGTATGCCATGAATGACCATGAAAATGCCATGATTATTGATTTTATGGTTATAAATAAATTCTCGTCAGTAAATAAATTCACAAATATGGGATCTAAAGTAAATTTGGGTTAAAGGGTTATAAATAAATTCTAGTCAGTAAATAAAATCACAAATACGAATCTGAAGTTTATCTATATGTTAGAACCCTTCATTTTGTATTGTTTACTTTCAGAGTTCATTTTTCCTATAGCCCAAATTTCCCAATACAATTATAAAGATTTGTCTTGAAAGTGCTTGATATTTTAGTTCAAAGTATAGAGATAGTCAAGTGGAGATTTTATAAAATTTTCTAACTATCTCTGGAAAATATACATTAAAAATTATACATAGAAGTAAAATGTCATCCTAGTAGCAATATTTAAAAGGAATCTGAGGGGTGATTAATCTGACAGTTATCTTTTCCTTCAACACAGATTAAGTGAACGATGAAAAGGCAAAATGCTCATAACAGGTTTTCTCTGGCAACTGCTCATTTTTTTTCACTATCTCCCATGAAGTAGAAACCATTTCTGGTGTAACTGAATTACTTATCATTCTCCATAAGGTGATAGTTACCTTCTGTCCTTTCTCATAATTCCTTTACTAATACTTCAAATAACCTTGGTAACTCTGAGTTAAAACAACTACAACACCCCATACCAGTCACTGCTCGAAATCAAGACAGTTCACACATCACTTGCTATTTTCCTTGCTGAAATCATTTTTCCTCTGTCACTTTAATTTGACTTAGCCAACACTTAAACAACAGTGGTGCTATGCTCTGTTTTACATACTGTTCAGTACAAGCTCTTGATTTTGCTAATGAATATCATGTGTTTGTGATTTATTGGTCCATGTATCATGCTAAAATCTTACACAATTCTTGGGATTCCTTGGCACCTCCTCAGTTACATGATCTGTTTCAACTCCCTGCCTTTTTCCTCTGGGTCAAAAAGTTTTCACCTTTTGGGCTGTAAAGGCCTGCTAGTCATATTCCTAGGAGCACTTAGCAGCCCTCCTTGGCTGGCTCATGTGACTACAGTGGTCCATCATAGGCTCAGAGATTCTGTCACCTTTCACTTCTACTGGAGTCACTGAAAGAACATACTGCAGGAGATGACATCTGACATCTGAAACAGCAACTTGAAGGGCTCAGGGATGCCACCCGGAAGTGATGCGAGTCCCCCACACCCAGTGTCACCACTTCAGTCAACAGAAGTAGGAGAAGGAAGACAGGAAGTCACACTGTAACTCTTTTCTCTTGTCCCTCTTTCTACCTCTTTGGAAAGCAGAGGCCAGATTGGTAGCACCTACCTGCATATTGCTGCATATCGTCTCACTGGCTCTTTTCTGCATCTTTGTCTGCCTAAGTCTAAACCTTCCAAATGAAGTGCCAGTCATCCATTCTATTTTCTAGCTTTGTCTTCATGGGAATGTGAGCTTAGTTAAAAACAAACTCTTTTTCTAGAGATTTTCCTATTCTTCATTTCACTTAGAAACAGAAAATTAAGTCGACTTGACAATCTTTTAATATTAATGAATGAAAAATCTCCATGGACTCTAATGGCTTAAATGCCACAAAATACATATTTCACTTCATAGGCTTTCTTTTGAAAAATTAAAAGGGAGAGGGCAGTTGATCTAACTTGAATTGTAGTTAGTACAGTATGTAGAGTAAGGGCCTTTCATGAGGATTTTAGTGAGTATTATACTTCATTCATGCAATATCCAGCACAGCTAAAGTATAAAATCCTACTCAGGTGACATCAAGTGATGGTCTTACACATTTCTCCTTCACTTTTGTATCATCCTGTAAAATGATTTTCTGTAGGTTTCTTTCAGAGAAGGAAACAGTGGACTGGCTTCAAATCACAGGAGCTCCCAAAGAGAAACCATACCACACACTTCATTTAGGAAGAAGACTTTGGGAATAAATCCACAGAAGTGAAAATCCATTAGATAACTGCTGCTAAATGTCTAGCATTTTAACCTGAGAATTTGCAGCAGCATGCTGCTCTTGAAACGACAGTAAAGTTTACAGTTCAGTCTAAATCATGGTGGAGAGAAGCTTTGAAAATACTCACAATTGTCATTTTCCCTGTTGTGCATGTGTTCATTATCTCTGTGTGTTCTCATGTGCTGTGATGGGCTTCTTGTCGAGGTCCCTCAGAGGTTCATTATAAATTTTAGGATGAAAATTTAGTAGCAGTCTATAGGTGTTTTAAAACAACTACTATTTCTCTCAGTCCTATGTACAGTTGTTCTAAGACTGAGAGAAATAGTAGTGGATTTACCAGTTCCACCTGAGTAGGAATCAATCTTTGGAGTTAAACATTCTCTATACTTACAATTTTCTGTCTCTTTCTCCTGAGAAAGCCCACAAGTACCTTGACGGCATTCCTGCTCGATTACCCTGCTATATATCATCTATTCTACTGCTCTCCTTCCATTGCTCTTGAAATTCTCTCTCTTTGCACTATGTATCCAGTTCTTATCACATCATGTTATTATCCTCGACCTGCTATCCAGAAGGTAACTGCTATTTTCTAGTTATTAAGAAAATATCATTCTGCCGGGCGTGGTGGTGCACGCCTTTAATCCCAGCACTCGGGAGGCTGAGGTAGGTGGAGCATTGTGAGTTCGAGGCCGGCTTGGGCTACAACGCGAGCACAAGGCCGGCCTGAGCTACATAGTGCGACCCTGCCTCAAAAAACTAGGTCTGGGAGTTTGGCTCAGCAGCTTAAATGCCTGCCTGGCAGGCGCAAGGTTGTGAGTTCAAACCCTAGTGCCACAAAAAAAAAAAAAAAAAAAAAAAATCATTCTATTTTCTTCATGTTCTTTAAGAATGCTTCCCAATTTCATAATAGGAGTGTGAAGTTTTCATAAGGTTTCTTTCTAGTCTCAAAGTCTCTTATTTCTTCCAGCATTCCAAGTTTTACTCAGACTGAAATCAGACAAGCAAAGCATTCCTCTTCTCCACATTTTGGGCTCCCTCTTAATCTGAGTATCACACTGTCTATCATTTAATCACTTCAGATACTTATCTTCAAATTAATAGTCTGTATTGTTAAGGAAGAATTCCTGATAGATTGTAGAAGTTCCATCATACAGAAATGTGATTCATGAAATATTTTTTTAAAATAACCTGCTTGCACTTTTGTAATGAAATTCTTGCCTTGTTTCACTTTTTGAGAGATTATGTTGAGAGTCTTGAGTTTTAAATGTGCCTCTTCTTTCTTTTACAGTGCTGTCTTGGTTACTTTTCTCTCATTGCTGGGATAAAACTGACAACACCCAAAATGAAGGCAGAAAAGGTTTACTTAGCTCAAAGTTTGTAGAAGTTTCAGTCCACAATTAGTTGGCTCCAAGGCAGGTTGGCATAGCACCAGGGCAACACTTCAAGGTGGCAGAAGACAGAAAAGCAACAAGAGCAAAAGGTCAGGGGAGAAAAATCCTCTTTTCCTCCTTTATATTGCAAGCAAGCTAACCCCACCCCAAGGCAGGTGTGGCAACCACAGCATCTTGTGCCCTCCTCTTACACAGGTTCAGGATGTTTACAAAGTAAGGATGCTGGCTCCCTGCTGAGTCTCTTAAATTTCTAAACTTCTCAAGTTGGCACAATGTATCAACCATAACAAGTTTCTAAGTAATTTACTCACTTTTTGAATACAGATAATTTGTCATCTGTATAATGACAATATTTATCTACTGTGTAGTTTGGAGAATTCAAAGTATTTTATGAAATTTTCTAGAATAATGTCTGAGATCTGTTACCTACTTTAGAAATGGAGACCATCAGTCCTAGATTTTGTATCCCAGTATACAGTTCTACATTAGGTTATTTTTAACCACTAACTCTAGTAATCTGATTAAGAACTTGGAGGTAAAGGTAGAAGTATAGAAGAAAAATAATATAAAAAGTATACTTGCTCATTTAAAATGACCAAATATCTTCCCTTTGATATCTTGGAGTAGAACCTGAGAAGTCTGCTGTTTTACCATTCATGCAATGAAATGCAAGAAAACTTGTAAAACAAAACAGAAATTCATTGAGAAACTTCTCATGAGTTCCTTCTGCCTTCATTGATCTCTTGTGTGCTTGTGTTAGCCTTGATAATAACGCTAATAATAAAAAATTAATTCTTAGTTACCTCTCAGAGCACTCTAGATTCCTTTGTAATATATACATATATATTTAGAGCACTCACCTGACAAAAAAGTTTTATCACATCTTCTTGAGATAGAGCAGATGATTCAAAAAGAGTCTGAGATGGAAAGCTTGAATCTGTTAAAACTGAACAAGAAACAAACCAACTTTGGTTTCTTATACATTTATTGTATGAATTTGAATTAGTTCTTAAGCAGGGCAGCTTCTTAAATGGTCTCCTCTCTAGCCTGCAGTGAGCAGTGATTTATTCAAAATTCTGACCGAGAGACTCACTTCATTCAATTTTACTACTTTGTTGGCAAACTGGAAGGATGCCAGATGGTAGAATTTTTTACTGCTTATTTCCAGGGGAATAATAAATCATTTTTGACTTTTATAAATGGTAATTTTAATGACACTTATGATGCCTCCTGGGTCCAGGAAAATGCTTCCGTATAGTCTTCCATAAACAATTATTAAATTAGGGAAACGTCAAAAATAGACTGACAGAAATCTCCTCAAGTGGCCGAAGATAGTGTTCTCGTCACCACACCGAGCCACATGCTATGTAATCCAGATGGAATGTGAGGCATAGGAAACATCTCCACTTTCTCTTCTGCTTCTTCAACTAAACCTCCCAACTGGGCACAGGAAAACAGTATGCTCAGAAAATTATTTTGTACTAATCTTTTGCTACACTTATGACTACCATAAGTAAGTAATTATATGGTTATCCATCTAACGCTCATCTTACTCATTAGAATTTGAAATCTGTCAAGAACATGAAATCTTGCTCTCTTGCTCAAAGCTCTATTACCAGTGACTAACAAAAAGCAACACGTGTCCTAGGAGTGCAGAATATATTCACTGAGAAGTAATGTGGCACTTTGTGAAGCTGCAGCACCTATTGCAGGTCATTATGCTGTGACCTAAGAGATTTAAGAATGTGTCTCACTTTCTGGGCAGTCTACACTTAGATAAGTTAAATTCTTTAGTAACAAATGTTTTGAGCACTTCAAGACACCTAATTACACTGCCTAAAGAATTCTTACATGTATTTTTAATGAAATATTTCTTGCGCAAAATCTAGATAGTGTAGTTCCCTTCAGTCCTTTCATGCTATTAGAAATTTCAGTTGACTGATATGATACAGAATGATGACTGGAAGGAGATGCTACAGGAATAGCTATATTTCAGCTGAGTATTTGTTAATACAGATTCAGCAGGAGAAAGGGTATTCTTCTACAGTGTATTGAAATTTATTACAACTTTGGCTTTGTATGAATTCAAATCATTTTGGTGAGTTCTCATTAAATGTGGCTTTTCCTCATTTAGCATACAAATGGACAAACCTATTTAGTGACAAACCTATTAGGGGTATATTGCATGAATACATACATATTTTATCCGTATAATACATATACATATATTTTATTCATATCATACATGCATATCTAAATCTACATCAGTATCTTTCACTTTATATCTTCCTAAACTCTTATTTGTTTTGGAATGGAGGGCAATTTTGACTGACCAATTCACATGTTATTTTGACCCTTACAGGGTAAATAGGCAGATACCTTCTAAATATTCTGTGTGTACAACGCAGTCTATTAGTACCAGCTTTTCACTTGCATCCATTAGTTGCTCTTATAAATGACTCGAGACACAATAGGCAGTGGGTGAGTTCTCCAATTTGATGGCCCAGTTGAGTGGTCTAAGTGGCTTCCACTGAAGGACAGATGTAAAATGCTATCAACTTCACCAAATATTTCTCTCATATAGACAAAAGTCATTACCTCTGGAGCAGGTCTGCAAATTCTCTCTTCCCTGTAGATTCTGGGGAAGGTATCGATGCAGCATTCATTTGTTTCTGGCAGCAAGTAACACCCTATCCTTCCCACTCCTTGGCATGAAAGAACCATTGATCCTTGAAAATACAGAAGCAAAATCTACATGTTCTTCAGAGAGGGGCATTAAAACCTCCCAGACCTAGACTCTCACACCATTAAAAAGCAGCTGTCTACGCTGAGGAGAGGGTAAAGGAAAACTCTTCTTCTTCAGGTCTGGCACAGACATCAATCTGAGTGGACTGCCCAGGGAGTGAGCAGAAATACTTAGAAAATTTTGCACACAAGTCTCAGGCATAAATACCCCTCCAACAATGAGTCCTGAACTAAAAGAAATGAAAGCTCCCCACATCCAAATCTCTCTTGAGCTTAGTTGGCATGGAGTAAAAAGGAACAGCAACTTCCTGCTGAGGGAGATGCAAGGGCGTTGGGGGGGGGGGTCTCTGAGCTGTAGATTTCCAGCAGCTGGGGAAATCTGAGTGTAGAATAAAGGTACTTTGAAAAAGCATCTTTTGGCCCTTGAGATTCCATATTAAACATTAGGGAATCACTTGAGAATTTTGGAAACTGTGACTCAACATAGTTAATGACAGTGGCAACAAAAACTCTACCAAAAATTAACTATTTATGAGAGTAATTTAACATTACAGATGAATGGCCTCGGAGACTTGGCCAGTTCTGGGCATGTACAAGTATGCTACATATCTTCATCTCTAATGGTTTGTTCTTTTATAAATGTTGTTTGCGTGAATTCAAAAATTACAATACTATATAAGCTGGGTTGGTGGTACACACCAATAATCCAAGCATTATGGGAAGCTGAGGCAGGAGTATCTCAAGTACAAGCACAGCCAGGGAAATTTAACAAGTTAGTGACAGTTTAGGTTAAAAAAAAAGAAATCAGGAAAGAAAGAAAGGAAGGAAGGAAGGAAGGAAGGAAGGAAGAAAGAAAGAAAGAAAGAAAGAAAGAAAGAAAGAAAGCAAGCAAGCAAGCAAGCAATAAAGAAAGAAAGAAAGAAAGAAAGAAAGAAAGAAAGAAAGAAAGAAAGAAAAAGACAGGGAGGGAGAGAGAGAGAGAGAGAGAAAGAAGTAGGGCAGGCTGGTGATTTAGCTCCATGGAAATGCCATGAGTTCAGTCCCCAGTACCAAACAAACAAACAAATAAATAAGAAATGTTAACCAATTTTTAAAGAAAAACTAAATGCAACCAAACTCAACTGACTTAGATATTAAGACTATAAGGTGAAATGTCTTTTTGTCATTATTTTAAACTTTTTATTAGGATATGTTTGTGATATATAATAAGTACATTCATTGCAGGGAATTTCCTTATCGTGGCATCACATTCTGATCATTAAACAACTGCAATAATATGCAGAAGGTTCTAGGGGAAACATTGGGGAATTTCATCAGAAAAAATTATAAATATAGTTAAATGCAAATACCAAAAATAAAGGGACAAATAATAAGACAAATTTATTGGTTTTTTAATAAGAAGCTTTTTGGTTTATGTCTTATACCCTGAGTAGCTGTTTTGAAGATAACAATACACAATGTAGTAACTTGTTATTCTCTTTTTACTTGATTATAAAACTGTTTTATTTATTCATAAAATAAAAGAAAAAATAGGGGAATATCATACATGAATTATTTCTCTGATAAATTCAGGAATAGAGTAGATGCCAAGGAAGAGTCTGTCAATTTTAAAATATGTCACTAGAGTGTAGTGATAATAACACACGTATTGATAAAAAGAGCCAAAAAAGTGCTGTTGGAAGCACTATCAAATATTTTAATAGATGTGCATTTGGATACCTAGACATATGAGAGAAAAGCGAGCAAAAAAATTTGGAGAGGTGATGGTTCCCAGTATTTCCCTAAAAGAACACTAACCATAGAAACTCAGGCAGAATAATAGCAAACATAAAAACATGCCCATTTGCAATGTCCTCAAATTTTTAAAAACTAAAAATAAAGTGAAAATCCTAAAGGCACGAAAAAAAGTACCATGTTTGTTAAAGAAAAATGCAGGAACTGAAAAAGACTTTCCAGTTAGAAAATCTGCAAATTAGAGCTGAATGGAATACTTAAGAGTTTTAATAACTAGGAGATTACAGGACAGTGAGTGACAGAGTTCTGTCACTCACAGGCCAGTGGATATAGAGTCAGTAAATAGTTGAGTTCCAAGTGTTTAACAATTACAAACTAATGCATTCAGAATTTGGGCCATTAAAATATTTTAAGATTTTATGAAACATTTCCTAATTCTTCTCCGCTCTAGTTTTCAAACCTTAACATGTCTTCTGAATTTTACTTTAAATGTTAAGATTAATCTTTTGCCTTTCTCTGACATCCAAAGCTTTGCTGGGCCCAAGACTTACCCATTCTCTGAGTTATCTTGAACTCCATCCATTTCTTCTTCCTTCACCCTTACTTGTTGAGTTTAGATTTTCTCTTATTATGCATAGAATATTGTAGCATTTTTCTGTTTTGCCTCCTGGCTTCCTCCTACAGTAAATATGAACACTAATTTTTACATCAGTCTTTCACCTAGAATTTCTTGAAGATCATTCATAGTTTATGAAACAGGATATCTTAGCTGTTGGTCCCTCTGCAGTTACCTTTCAAGAATGCTCTTTCCATTTGCTTCCCCTTCTTTAAACTATAGATGTGCCTTTATTGGTTGTGTTACTGCAGTTTATTTCAGCTGCAGCTAACTTAAGTATATTTAAATATCATATTTAAATATTAAAAGTTGTCTGTCACATGTGGAATCTAAAATATGTCAACCTTTAAAGTAGAATAGAGATTACTGGAGATTGGAAAGGACATGGGAGTGTGGCAAATGGTGATTGAATTTGACCAGTGTACATTGTATGCATGTGTAGAAATATCACATAGTACAACTATAATAACAAAATAATTACATAAAGGGAGGTCCAGAGATACATCCACCTCGAGATTGGTTGATTCAGCCCTGAATGATATCATCAATACTCTAGTAATTTTTCATCCTCTGTTTGGTCAGTTTCAGCCCTGGCTTTAATTTTACAAGGGTTTAAGACACTGCTATAAAGTTCAAACACTAAATTTATATATAGCAATATTTGGAAGAATGAACATCAATATTTTTATTTTGATATTCAATTAGAACATGCCAATGCTTTGTGTGAAACCTCTTGTTAAACTTTATTGCATGGCTTATAGATGAGAATTGTGCAATTTGTTTCATTGTCCTGAGAGTAATTAAGCCTTTTCCTCAAAATGTGAGTTTTGAGTCTCATAAGATGATGTTGAGAGGGGGAGAGTACCTACAAAACAAAACTGAACTTTTAAAAAGAAAAAGAAATGTGTGCCACACAAGATAAGAGTGTGCATTACCCTTGGCTTATTTTAGATGACACCTTTCAACTCATTTTGTAAGATTTAGCTTAAAGGTCTTCTCCCTATGTGACCTTCCTTGACTGCAACTTATTTACTTCTTCTACTTGCATCAGCCAAATTTTAATAAAGGTCTGCAATCAATTATTTATATCTAAATGATATTATTTTTCTGTTTTTCCATACATAAATTCCTGGGTATTATCAGATTTGTTGATTATCTTTACTTACTCATCATGAAGCATAATGCCTAAGGTAGACTACTGGTGAACAGGACTTTTACACTCCAACAGTATGTATTGTAATATGTCAGTTTTACATATAAATTCTCCCTGGTTCTACATCCAATTTTTATGCTTTATGATTAGCTTTAACACAGAGAATAATTTTCTCATCATGTAATAACTCAAAACTTCAAAAAAGTCAGAGCACCATATAGGTGTAAAATATTTCAGTCTTCTGGTTCAGATAATAACTTGACAGAGAAAATGTCAGATAAAATTACCCTTAACTGGTTCTGAGTCCCCTATGGAAGTCTTGTAACTCTATTTTACCTGTTTTAAAAATTCCATTCCTGGCTTCAGTGAAATATTTATTACTAAATAAGCATCTTATGCAGAGTATCACTGTAGTGTTCATGCATGCTGTCTATACAGGGAAGATGATTTTGTATGATAATTCAAGTGAAAATGTTTAGATTTTTAAATTTTTAGATTTTATTTTGGCTAAAGTTGACTCTCAACATTCATTTTAAATTGTACTGCTTCACACTTAACAAACTTCAAAGCTTTTTAAGTTGGTATCTAAAAGATGAATATTTGACTTCAAAGATTACAATCTATACATCATTTTAATGTACAGAAAGGTATAGGTGGTAGTGAAAAGAGCAAAATAAGGACCTTAATGAGTTTGTTCATTCACAAAATAACACTGCCAGCAAATTTAGTAGAAACAAAATCAACTTCAGAATACTCTTGAAATGAACTAAAGCCTTACAACAATTTGGGCAGAATTTAGTAAGAGAAACTGACTGAACTTTGACATGAATAAAGAATTTTATAGTATTTTTATTTGCCCATAATCTTTAGCTCCCCAACTCTACAGTACATTTGGAAAATATAGCCCACCTTCCTTGAGATGTAGAGAGAAGAACAGGGTGAGGTTTTCCAACGTCTTATTCTAAGAAAGGGCTGATTCCTTAATCTGTGCTTTACTGTCCTTCACAGGGCCGTGATGCCCAGAATGTTGATATTGGGAAGTGGTAGAACCTTTAAGTGGTAGGACTTAGCATGAGGTATCAAGGTCAGTAGAGGTGTGCCCTGATAGATGATAATGGGACCTATCTTATTTTTGCTTCCCAGGCATGAGTTGAGGGGTTGTGCTCTGCTACTCACTCCTATGATGACGTATTGCCTCCCCACAGATCCAAAGCGATGGATCCATGTGATCCTTGATGGAAACCTCCAAAACCATGAGCCAAAATAAACCTTCTGGGGCAAAGTCCCAGACATACACAATTTAAAGGATATTTAAACATTTCAGATATTTTAGTCCATAGCCTGTTGGCTTTGAGCCAGAAACAGCAAGAAAGTCTAGTAGAGGAAAGTTACCTAACTCATAGCATCCGAGAAGCAGAGAACAGGGTAAGAGCCAGAGAGGAAAGGGTCACAGGCCAGATATGAAAGCCAATGCCACCCGCCATGACCTACCCAGATACATCCAGAAGTGTACTTCACTAATCTCCTAAATATCTCTACAGCTAATCAGGGTGGTAATTAAGATTAACCATCACATGCTACTTCTTACCAACTAGATGACCAAAAAATCTTACACCATACTTAATCTTCAAATACACAATAACAAGTTCATTATTCTGCCTTACATGATATTAACTATCCTGTGTACAACTGATAATGAACTACTGCATTCCACAAACTCTCAAAATTTCCAACATTGCTCAAAAATCCAAGCTGAAAATCTCCTCTGAGACTCAAGCCAAACCCCCAACTGTGAACCTCTGTAAAAATGAAGAAAACCAAAATGAAACAAATTGCAGTCTCCCAAGATAAAAAGCACAGATTCCCATTTCAAAAGGGAGGAATAAAGAAATACCAGTACCTGGTGAACATGACAATAAGATGTGAATTCCAGCATACTGGGGCATCCTCACTTTACAGCCTTGATGGTTGAAATTGACATAACTTTTCTCAGACTGGTTCCATTTGCTGTCTGTGGCTTTCCTCAAATTTCCGTGTCTTTGGTATTTCCCATTTCTTTGGGTTGCTGTTGCAGCATTGGCTTCGTTTTCACAGCTTCACTATTGTCCTGTTAGGGAGCTGCAGCAGTTACTCTGAATCTGTGCATTGCCTGACCTCCAAGACCTGTGTTTGAAATCTGAGTGGAAGCTACAGTGACCCCACAATTCTCTCATTTTACATGCATACAAAATTAGCATCACATAGATGAAGCCAAGGTCTGTTGCCATTTTGAGCAGTAGCCAGACTTGTCTTGGCTGTGGCTACAGAGCATAGACGGTTGCATCTGGGGAAACACTTTCCTAGATAGTCTTGAGTTAGCAGGTTGTCCTATAGTTGCCTTCTCAAAGCTAAGTGTTTGAAATGAATTTATATTTTTATACCCTTGATTTTGCAGTGAGAGGGGTCTTATTGACTCCTGATGTGCCTACAAGGTATTTTTTTTTTGTCCCAGTGCGAAGTACTTGATTTCTTTTTAACAGCACTAGTTTCCTCAGCATCCACACCTTTGACCCCAACTTTGCCTGGGCTTCTGTTCTGACCTAAGTTTTCCTAATATTTCTGCTCTGTTTTTTGATTCCAAATATAAATCTGGCTAAAAGTAGCCAGGGGTACTTATGACACTGCCTGAATGGTGGGGTGCCTTCAAATTTCCTTCACTACAACAGTTAATTCCTCACATTAAAACTCAGCCTCACACAAAATTTTAAGACATGGACAAAATGTAGGCAAGGTTTTTTTTCTTGTTGTTGTTTTGTGTTTTTTTTTTTTTTTTTTTTTTTTTTTTTTTTTTTTTTTTTTTGCCAAAACCTAACATGCATGGTCTCCAGTTCAATTCCCAGTAATGTCCTCATTCCCATCTGAAAACTCATAAGCACAGTTTTAATGTCTGTGTTCCTAACAGCAGGCTGCTATTTTAAGCTTCTACCAGAATTACCCATCCAGTTCTGCTCACTACATTCTAGGGCATCACTTATCCTCTTCTCCAAACTTCAAACTCCTACTGCAAACTGGTTCCAAAGGTTTCTGAACCACATGTTCATACATAGTTACAGCATCATCCCCACTTCTCTGTACAGTTTTCGGTATCAGTCACCTTTCCATTGCTGGGACAAAAATACCTCTACTCATGGGAGGGGAACTTTATTTTGCGTCCTGGTTTCAGAGATTTCAGTCCATGGTCAGCTGGCTCCAGGCTGAAACCTGGTGGAAACCTAACAACAGAGCAAAGCTGCTTTATTCATGGTATCCAGAAATCAGAATGGAGGAACAGTGCCAGAGAAGGAAAGTTCGGGTACCAGATATTGTCCCCAAAAATCACAGCCCTTGACCCATCTAGGTACATCTAGAAGTGTATTTTACTAATCACCATGGCATCGCCAAAGCCAACTAAAGTAACAATCAAGATTAATCATCATAGTAATAGTATGTTGACTCATACAACCTGGGTGGTGATTTCCTGGAAGGGTCCACTTGACAGGACCAATTTTAATTGAATTAAATTAAAGATTCTTCCCTTGTAGACATTGCTGACTGGTTTAACAGTAAAGCTGTCTGAACATGGGAAATAGCTGTGGCAAAAAAACACAAACAAAAATCAAACAAAATTAAAAAAAAAAGGAAACTACACATAATGGTTAAAAGGGAAAGCTGAGGATGATATGTGCATAGGGTTTGGAAAACTCCAGCATCCTTGGGAATCTGGGTGGACACATCCATATATGAGACTGTAATCTACTAAGGAAGGATTCAAGAAGTTGCTAAAGTCTTAGTTCTCAATCACTTGAAGGCTTTTTATGAATAATAAGTAAAATGTAGAAAAAAACGAATTCTAAATTACTTGATTGAATACAAAATGCCTACCCTGGCATCCTGTCAGGTTCTGGTCATCTAATTGTCCACTTATTGACTGACCATTAATGAGAGTTACAGACCTCAAGTCCAGGTGACAAATATACATACTTTATAAGATTGGTTCATGAAATTTATTAAGTAGCTAAACAACAGCAATTACAACAAAAGAAACTTAGAGATCAATGATTATTTCATCTTCAGACTTGCTGTGTTATTCTATTTAAAATACTCAATTTTCAACAAAAATGATATAATGGAAAGAAGCAAGAAAGTTTGACCCATAAACATATCTCAGAATAACAAAAGTCATGTTGGAAAAGAACAAATTTGGAATATTCACACTCGGTAATTTTCAAACTCAGTATAGTAACTAAGGAAGTATGATCATAGAATGATAGAATAAATAGATCAGGGTAATATAATTGAGCATCCAGAAATAAACACATCTATAAACAGTTGTTCTTTGACTTGGGGGTCAATACTACCCATTGAAGACAGAAAAGTATTTTCAGCAAGTGATGGTAGACTATCCACATATAAAGGAATAAATGTGAACTACTTTGTACCGTATGTAAAAATCAATCAAATTAATTCTTAGTCCATTTGTGCTGCTAGAATGAAAATACCTCAGAATGAGTGATTTATAAATACGCATTTATATCCTTATATTTTGGGGGCAGGGATGTCCAAAAATCAAGGCACTAGAATCCAGTGTCTGCTGAAAATATGGTCTCTGTTTCTAAGAGTATGGTCACAGCTTCTATACTTGCAGCAGGAAATCTGTTCTTTGCATGGCAGAAGATGGAAATGGAGCCAATTCTAAGAAGTCTACTTTATGGAAGCACTAACTTATTCATTAGGGCAGAGTTCTCATGCCCTAAGTACCATTAGGCCCAGCCTTCCAACACTGCTTCATTGAGGGTTTAATTTGCAGCATGAGTTCTGGAGGAACAAGAATACTCCTCAAAAGCATAGATCAAGGACCTAAATGTAAGAGATAAAATTATAAGTATCTGATAAAAAAACATAGGGGTAAGACTTTATTGACCTTGGATTTAGATTTGATGGGTACGCCACAAACAAGCAAAGAAAATAGGAAAATTAGATTTTAACACAAATAAAAGCTTGTGTGCAGTCAAGGACATGATTAAGAAAATTATAAGACAATCCTCAGAGTCAGAGAAAATATTTGTATGATATTTGTATTTATGATAATGCTCCCAATAGCCAAGGTATTACACAGACCTCTTTCAACTTGATAATGAAGATGCAACTCAACTAAAAAATGAGCAAAGAATTTGATAAGACATTTCTCTAAATAACACATAAATGACCAAGGGGCACACTAAAAGGTGTTCATAATTAGTTATTAGGGAAATGGAAATTAAAGCATCAGTGAGATACTTTACATATCCACTTTACCATCACATGACTATAGTTTTAAAGAGATAGAAAATAACATATCAGCAAGAGCTTTTACATAAATGTTCACAGCAGCATTATTTGTACAAAACCAAAACAAACATTCCAAATGACCACTAATTGAATCATGGGTAAACAAACAGAACAGATCCATAAAATGGGATATTATTCATCCATGAAAATGCAATAGTTATCCATGCTGCAAAATGTATGAACCTTATAAAATATTGTGCTGATTAAAAGAAGCCAGTTAGAAAAGGTCATATATTATAGGGTTTATTTATATGAAGTGTACAGAACACCAAATCCTTAGTGTCAGAAAGTGTATTAATGGTAGCCTGGGTTTAGTGTGAAAGGAAGAACAGAGAATGAATACTAATGTGTTCTGGTTTCTTTCTGGAATAGGAAAGAATTACATGGTGCTTCACAGCCTTGCGAATATTTTAAAAACTTGCTGAATTGTAAACTTTCAAATGGCAAATACACATACAAATGTTCTCTGTGTTATATTACAATAGATTTTTTTAACTTACAGAGGCTTTGTCTTTCAAAAATAGTGCAAAATACACATGGCAGCATATTCTTTCTGCTCTTTTGTAGCTCTTTGAAATGTCCTTCATGCCCTCGGTAATATCAACAAAAATCTTGACCTAGGTCAATTTACTAAAACTATGTATGTTCAATTATATGTCTACTAAATGTTTAAATGACAAAATTTTGGCAGAATATGTATTAATACTGAAGAGATTTTGCTATAAATGTGTGATGTGATAGTAGAGCTCACAGACACATTTATATAAAACTAGAGAATATACTAAAATGTTTCCTATCCACTCACATAGAGAGCATTGAATATATGAAAACATTTGCAGTTCAAAATGTTACATGCATGTGAAATTAAGTTGGTAAAATTGGAGTTACAAAAGAATAAATTTCTTTGGTGCTGCAGAGGCACATGGGGGAAGGATCTATAATAATTCAGAGATGTGGCCTTTTTGTGAATGAACTGTTAAACTGATACAGGGAAGGACTTGTGTAACCGAAGCTTAGAAGTAGGCACGACACAACCAATTGATCTAAGGCATAATTCAGTCTGAATTTCTGGTAAAAAAAAAAAAAGAAGAAGAAGAAGACGAAGAAGAGGTATCCATACTAGAAGAATAAAAATGATCTCTTATGGTTTGCACCTAAGATATCTCCCCCAAAGTC
>RJWM01023321.1:0-32267 GCA_004363535.1 Dasyprocta punctata
CTCTCATTACTCTAATGCCCTGCTATGAGTAATAATTCTTGCTCAACTTTCCCTGTTTACATTTCTAGGTGGTGTCTCTCTTCTGATGTGAACCAGACTGACACATAGAGTGATAATAATTAATAGTGAGGTCATATCACACTAACATCCCTTAAAATTAAGCAGTTATCCAAAGTATAACCATTACTTATTGTATTGTTAATATCAGTATTTATTTTAATACAAAGCTAAATTTAAATTTTTGAATATTTTAATTACAAATGTCAAAGAATAGTTCTTAGTAACTGTTAAATTGAATAATACACAAAAAGTAAATGGGTAAGCATTTTTGGTTTTGGAAAAAAAGAGGCTCATCTTTTTCTGGGGGGAGTGGTGTTTTAATGTCAGGGTTTGCTCCTTAGATAACTTCTAGTTATCCTAGAAATAGAACAGTTGTCTAACAGGTCCCTATGAGTGTGAGCTCATGAGGTGTCAGACATCAGAGTAAGGGTTTTATAAACTTTGCCTAATTTGTTTACTTATTGGTGCTGAGTCTTCAACTCAGCCCCCCGCCGATATGCTAAGCACATACTTTACTGAGCTACGCTACTCCTTCCTCAAAAAATCTACCTTATTAGATTTTTGTTTTTAATTTATTTTAAAAAGAAAAATCAATATAAACAATGGTACAAAATCTCAGAACAAGATAGCAACAATGGTTAATACATTGAATATTGTTATCTTCAGAGTAGCTGCTCAGATTATAAGATATAGGCATGAAAAACTGATCAAACAATATAAACATAAACCTTTCTTTTCACTGAACTAATATAAAGTAGTAGTATAACTACCTTAACTATCTTGAATATATATATCTTCTTTATCTTTGTCCCTTCCTTCTTTTCTCCTATCTTCCATCCCACTTTCTCTTTATTTTTGAACAGTTTCTTCCCATTTCACAATATCTATTGTATATTTTGCATCTTATTTATTCTTTAAAATTCTAACACTAGGGAGACAATATAATGTTTACACATGTGTGTCTGATTTATTTCACTTATAAGTATGGTCCCAGCTGCATCCATATACCTATAAAAGTCTTAAGTTTATCCTTTTTTATAACTGAGTAGCATTACATTATTTTAAAAGTGCCACATCTTTTTTATCCATTCCTCAATTGATGGGCATTTGAGCTGTTTCCACGATTTAGTTACTATAAATTGTGCTATAAACATGATTACACATTATCTCTGTATTATGATGTTTTTAATTCTTCTGGGAAAATACCCAGAAGAAGAATAGCTGGGTCAAATGGTACCTCTAATCCTAGATTTCTGAGGAATCTCCACACTGATTTCCACAATGGGTACACCAGTTTACACTCCCACCAAAACAGGAGAAGTTTTCCTTTTTCACCACAACCCTGCCATCATTTGTTATTGGTTGATATCTTGATAGTAGTCTTTCTGGGGTGAGATGGTATCTCAGTGTTCTTTTAATTTGCATTTCTCAATGATCAGTGATGTTCAACATATTTTTCTTATACTGATTTTCTGTTCATATTTCTTCATCTGAGAAGTGTGTAGTCATCTCAGATGCCCATTTTTGGACTAAGTCTTTGAATTTGGAGGTATGATTTTTTATTTATTTATTTATTTATTTATTTATTTATTTATTTATTTTTGTCCTTTTTATGTTCTAGACAGAAGTCCTTTGTCTGAGAGATGGTTGGTTAGGGATTTTTTTCCCAATATGTAGGTGACTTTTCACTCTGTTGGTGATTTCTTTTCTGTGCAAAAGTTTTCTAAAAAGATAATGTCCCAGTTGGTGATTCTTTGAAGTACTTCCCATTTAGTTTGGATTTTGTTCATGAAGTCTCTGCCTACACACATCTTCAAGATTTCTACCTAATTTGTCTTCCAGTAGATTTAGTTTTTCTGGTTTTAATATTTATATCCTTGATCCATTTTGACTTTAATACACAGAGAAAGACATGGGTTTATTTTTATTCTTTGGCATACGAAGAGCCAGTTTTTCAGTACCATTTATTAAAGAGGCTGTCTTCCAGTGAACACCTTTGGCCCCTTTGTCAAAGATAAGGTGACTGAGTGTGTTTGGAGTTGTGTCTGCATCTTCTAATCTGTTCCACTGATACTCAGGTCTGTCTTTAACCAGTACCATGATGATTTTATCACAGGAGCTTTGTATTATAATTTCAAGTTAGGGATTGTGATGTCTCCTGCCTTACTTTTGTTGCCCACAGTTACTTTTGCTATTCTAGTCTTCTCATTCCAAATGAATTTTAGGAAAGTTTTCTTTAGTTCTATGAGGTATGCTAATGGCATTTTGATTGAGATTGTATTAAATACGTGTAACAATTTTGGTAGTATGGTTATTTTCACAATGTTGGTTCTTCCTTTCCATGAACAAGGGATATCTTTCTATTTTCTGACATCTTCTTCAATCTCCTTTTTCAGAGTACTATAGGTTTCATTCTGTAGGTCTTTTACTTCCTTTGCTAGACTGACTCCTCAGCATTTCATTTTTTGATGCTATTGTGAAAGATGTTGTTTCCTTAATTTCTCTCTGAGTGTCTTTGGTGTTTGTTTACAGGAATGCTACTGATTTTTGAGTGTTAATTTTGTATCCAACTATGCAACTGAACTTGGCTATTAAATCTAGAAGTCTTTTGTTGGAGTTTCTGGTATCTTCTATGTAGAGAATCATGTCTTCTGCAAATAATAGTAATTTAACTTCTTCCTTTCTTATCTTTATTCCTTTTATTTCTTTTTCTTGTCTAATTTCTCTGGCTAGTGTTTCCAGAACTATATTGAATAGGTTTGGTTATATTGGACATCCTTATCTTTCCTGATTTTAGAATGAAAGCTTTCAGTTTTGGGACACTTAGTGTAATGCTTCCTGTTGGTTTGTAACAGATGGATTTTATCAGATGGAGGTAAAGATCATGTATTCTGATCTTCTGTAGGGTTTTTATCATGAATGAGTGTTGGACTTTGTCAAAAGCTTTTCCTGCATCAATTGAGATGATCGTGTAATTTTTGTCTCTGGCTCTCTTGATACGGTGTATTACATTTATTGATTTACATATGCTGAACCATCCTTGAATTCCTGGGATTAATCTCACTTGATCAGGGTACATAATCTTCTTGATAATTTGCTGCATTATGTTTGCAGGATCTTGTTAAGGATTTTAGCATCTATGTTCATTAGCTAGATTGGCCTGTAGTTTTCTTTTTTGGTTGGATTATTCTCTGGTTTTGGAATCAGGGTAATACTTGCCTCCAGAAATGACTTTGAAAATATTTCTTCCCTATCAATCTCCTTAAAAATTTTCAGCATTAGCCGGGCATGGTGGCGCACGCCTTTAATCCCAGCACTCGGGAGGCTGTGGTAGGAGGAGCGTTGTGAGTTCTAGGCCAGCTTGGGCTACAACGCCAGCACAAGGCTGGCCTGAGCTACACAGTGCGACCCTGCCTCAAAAAAAACCAGGGCCGGGGAGTTTGGCTCAGCGGCTTAAGCACCTGCCCTGGCAAGCACAAGGTTGTGAGTTCAATCCCCAGTGCCACCAAAAAAAAAAAAAAAAAATTTCAGCATTAGTGGTAATAGTTATCTAAATTTCTTACGGAATTCAGCAGTGACTCCATCAGGACCTGGGCTTTTCTTTGTTGGTAAATTTTTAAACACATGTTTACTTTCATTAACTGATATTGGGTTATTCAAATTTTTATATCTTCTTGATTCAGCATTGGTAATTCATACTTATCTAGGAATCTGTTTCTTCTGTGTTTCCCATAGTATGAGAGTAAAGATTTTCAAAATAGGTATGTATTGGGTAATATGCTATGTACCCCCAAGTCCTCATATAATATTGATGGGGCTGAGTTATTGGTTTGTTATTGTTTTGTTGTCTGGCAATGTGAGTGCTGTGCCCGCCCAGGGGTGGAGCCGACATACAATGTAAGGGAAGGTGGGTCTTCCCCTTGCACTTCCGTTACTGCCTCTCTCTCTCTCACCAGCATGCCTTGTGGCTTGCAGCCACCATGAACCACAGACCTGCCACCCCATGCTGACTTAGAGCCAACTAATGGACTAAAACTCCCGAGAAACTGTAAGAATAAACCTTTCCTTCCCTAATTTTGGGTGTCAGGTATTTTGTCTCGGCAACAAGTAAAAGTAACCAAAACAAGCTATTCATGATGTTCTGAATTTCCACAAGACCTGTAGTTTTTTCACCCTTTTCATTCCTCAATGCATGAGTTTGAGTCTTTTTCTGTCCTTTTTTTTTTATAAGGTTGGCTAAGGGTTTATCAATTTTATTTATTCTTTCAAAGAATCTACTCTTCAATCCATTAATTCTTTGTATTGTTTTCTTAGTCTCAATTGCAGTAATTTCTACTCTGATATTTATAATTTCCTCCCTTGTATGGGTTTTGAGCTTGTCTTGCTCTTCTTTTTCTAGAAGGCTGAGGTGAAACATTAGGTTGTTTATTTGTACTCATTCTGTTTTCCTGATGTGAGAGTTCACCTCTTAGTGTTATAAATTTACCTCTTAGAACTACTTTCACTGTACCATGAGTTCTGATATGCTGAATTTGCATTCTTGTTTAGTTGTAGATATTATTTAAATTCTTCTTTAATTTCATTGTTAATTATTGGTTGTTTAAAATGGTGTTATGTAATTTCCATTTGTCTGTGGAGATTTTGTGGCTTCTTTTGCCATTACTTTCCGATTTCATTGCACTATGGTAAAATAATATGCATGGGATAACTTCAATTTCTTTGTATTTACTTACACATATTCTGTGGGCTAGTACATGGTCTGTTTTAGAGAATGTTTTGTGCGGTAGAGAAGAATGTGTGTTCTGGTGATGTGTGGAACACTCTGAATACATCTACTAAATCCATTTGCTCACAGGTTTGATTCAGTTCTGAAATATCTTTGCTGATTTTTTTTTGTCTTGTTGATCTATCTCTTTTTAACAATGGGATATTAAGGTTTCCCCTTAAAACTGTGTTATTGCTTATTTGATTTTTCATGTTTTTCATTTTCTTACACAGTTGGGTGCTCCCATATTTGGTGCTAACTCTTCTCTTAAAGTTTTCTCCTAACAAATATGCAGTGATCTTCTTTAGCTCTTTTGATTATTCTTGGTTTGAAGTTCACATTGTTTGTAAATAGAATAGCAGCTCCTGTTTTTTTCTGAGTTCCTGTTGCGTGGAAGATTATTTCCATCCTTTGAGTTTCAGGCCATGGATTTCATTTTTATTTAAAGGTATTTCTAGTATACAGCATATTTTCAGAACTTGTTTCTTGATCCATTCTGCCCATCTGTTTCTTTTAATTGATAAGTTGAGGCCATTTACACTGACAGTTATAACTGATATGTATTGGCTTTCTCATGATATTTTCCTGCTGCTGTTTCCTTGCTTTTCCCCTCTATTTCATTCTTTACCCTGCCTAGTGGTTTCTTTCAGTTGCTGTTCTTGGAATTGTGTTCATATTTGTCTCTATCTAACCTATCTTTCAGTACTCTTTGTAGGGCTGGATTGGTGTTCATGAATTTCAGTAATTGTTATTTGTCACAGAAATATCTTTTTTCTCCATTAAATTTGAAAGATAGTTTTGCAGGGCACATCAGTCTGGGTTGGAAGTTGTTATCTTTCAGAACTTGAAATACTTCACTCCAAGATCCTCTTGGCTTGAGGGTTTGTGTTGAGAAGTCTGCCATGATTTTGATGGGCTTTCCTTTATAGGTGATCTGTTAGTTTTCTCTAACAGCTTTTAATTTTTGTTCTTGTGCTGAATTTCTAAAATCTTGATTGTTAAATATCTTGATATAGTTTTATGTTTGTCATGGATGTTTGGAGTTCTATATGCTACATTTATTTTTATGTCAGATTCTTTATGACACTTGGGAAGTTTTCTGCCATTATGTCAGTAAAGACATTTTTATGGTATTAGTGCTGTCTCCAACTTTCTCATTGACCCCAGTAAATCTTATGTTATTCTTCTTTACTTCGTGTTGTAGCTGTTGGATTGATTTCTCATGGTCTGTAGCTATTTTTAAGATGTATTTCTTTTCATGATCACTAGCTGCAATTGTGCCTTTGAGGTCCAAAATTCTATCCACTCCTTTATTCATTCTGTTACATACAGTTTCAATGGAAGTTTTAATCTTTGGATTTCTGTTTGGATCTGTTTCATGAATATTGTTTCTTTCCTATATTGGGCATTGTTTGTTTTCATCATTTTTCTAAGCTTATCTATTGTTTTATCTGTGTCTTCTCTAATGTCTTTGATTTTAAGCATCATTTCTTTTTATACCTGAGAGATTACTTTCTCTACAGCCTTCTCCACTTGTTTTATTTTTTCACTTCTGTTACTATCATTCCAGAAAGTTTCAGTGTTTGACTCCAAACTTCATCTATCTCATTGAGTTTGTCCTAGGTGGACTGGGTGTCTGGGCTTGCATTTTGCTTCTGTACCTTGTCATTTTCTATTTTCTATTTTTTATTTTATTTTGTTTCCTATGTTGATGCTTGCCAATTTCTTATGATAGATAGCTTTATCACTAGTGTTGAGGCTTTCCTAGGAGATGTTTGTTCTTCAGGGATCTTCTCTAGATATAGGTGGTTTTTTATAGCTATCCCAAGAAGCTACCATCCCAATTTTTAAAGAATGCAAAGTTACTATTTGGCTCACCATCCAGTTCTGTGGTACTGGGCCATGGTGATGATTATGACCCCATACAATCACAGTGTTATCATACAGGGGAGAAAAACTGAGTATAACATGTATGAAATCCTGGCTAAAGTAATATGATTAGTAATAACAATAGTTTGAAGTACAGTTTAACTACTGACAAACTATGGTAACCATTAATCTGCTATCTCTGACCACAGAAAGAAACTCTAAAGTTATATAACAAAATCAAACATATAGCATGTTCTTACATTCAGTGATTTTCCACTTAGTGGCATGATTTTACCCTTCTAAGGGGGAGAGGGGGGTTAAAGTGAGTAGGGAATAGGATAAAGTGATTAATGAGATCAAATACAGTGGAGTCAAGGCTGGAGGTCAAAGAATGATCACCCAAGTTTTGGAAAACTGGAGGACACAGGAGGGAAAAAAATGTAAGAAAGTGCTAAGGAGTAATCAGAAAGGGAAGAGAAAATGTTTAGTCATTTCAAAGTTTAAATTCAAGAAGTAGTGGAGAAAAGAGAGAAACAGGATCAATAGAAGAAAATGAAAAAGAAAGGTAAGTAACCTAAACAGTGAAAAAAGAAGGAGGAAACAGGAGAATGAAAAAAAAAAGAATGAAAAAAAGGAGACCAGAGAAGGAGAAGATAGAGGGGGTGGGGGAAAGCCCCAAAACAACAATAACCACAAAATACAAAACAAAACAAGATGACATCCAATCAGACAGGAAAGGGATAGCCAATCAAACAAGGAGAATAAAAGTAGTAAAATACCTCTGATGTTTACAGTTCAGTGAATGTGTCCATGTTAGATCCCAGAAGTGTGCTGGGTATAGAGCTGATCTTGGCCTCTGATTGTGAGGGCTGGGGCTGGTTTTCTATTGGTGGAGTTCTTCAGAGCTCGACTGCTGGTTCCTCTCTGCTGCCTCAGACACTTCCACGTTGCTGGTCTTGCTGATTATGCCACCCACCAAAGGTGTGTGTGTGCCTGCATGCCCAGGCTTGGTTTTTGTGGCTCTCCAGTTCTGGTGGTAGATTATCTAAGATAGCACAGATTCATCTACTTTGACCAACCCCTCCAAAAAAAAAACTCATGAAAACTGTGCAAAATGTTTTAAAATGTAAATCCAGTCAAACAATATCTTCCCAAAGGCTCTGCTATGAGGAAACGGGAAACTGCAGAATTTATCTGCCATCTTCTGAATGGCCTGTTAAATATCACAGAAACTTTTCATCATTTTTGACTTGAAAATCCCATTTTGCATTGTCCTTTTAGGGGACATCTGTAGTTTCTTCCAAACTTGTGCTCATTTTATCGATGAGGTAACTGGCCCTCAAAGAAGTTAAGTTTAAATTTATGTAATTCATAAGCAGTAAAATCTGGATCCAAAACCAGATTGTATTGAGCTCAGAAGCAATTTTATCTTCCTAAGATTAAAGGATGCATGGAGGATTCAGCTGAGTAGTCTCACCATTCCATCATCAGCTACATCAGGATAATAGCAGGTAGATTACTAGTCCAGTGGCCTTTTCCTTTTTTTATTCATTGAGTGAATTTGATTTCCTGAATACACATGCAAAATAATAGAAATTCAAGTTTATATCTATTGTGAATAACTCTATTTTTTGTTGGGCAAGTGGAAACTTTCAATCAGAAATAATTCTCTTTCCTGTTTTTCCTTGACAGAAACTCATTTCTGTAACAACCTGCTGCCTCACGATTCCCTAGTTGATAATGAAAAGCAAATTTTATATTTCATCCATACTTCTCTATGAAACAAGCATTTCCTTTGATTACCTATAAGTGAAACACACATATTACAGAAGAAATCATCATTAGAGTTGCTAGAATGTTTCAGATGTTTTATCATCTCTTACTGAGAAAATGTGTATTGAAACCTTCTTTGTTTACAAATTGCAAAATCCATAAAAACCAAAGGAAAGTATCCAGAACTTGAATTTCAAATAAAAATTCTGTATGAGTAGGTTTGAGTCTTAGTTCTTGATAATTGTTAAATGCTTACTAACTCACATAATAAAACTGTCACTGAAAAGTCAATAGAGAACACACAATTACAGCAAAATACCAGTTTAGCATGGAGAAAAGGGAAAGGGGATCTGTTGTGTATTAACTTTCTCTTTCCCAACAAAGGAAACAGTCACAAACCATAGGATGGTTCAAAGAATATAGAACTTTTACATAAAAGGGAGAAATGAGATGAAACAAACACCTTCTTGCCAAAGCAATCTCATCAATGCCATCTAAGACGCTGAAAAACATAAATCTGTTCTAACGGTAACCTCCCAAAAACTCTGCTGACTTCATCTGCACCCCTCTACAGGGCCTGTTCAATATCACAGAAACTTTTTTTTACCACTTTGGACTTGGAAGTCACATTTTTCACTGTCCTTATGACAGCAAACTGTGGTTTCTGATACTCAAGCTTCAAAAGGTTAGCCTAATGGTTTGGCCAGGTGAACTGGAGGACAAATTTGAGCCCAATTCCTCTATCATTCTTGCAACTATTACTCAGTCTTAAACAATTCATTCAAACAAAGTCAAGAGAGAAACAAAAATAACCTCTTTATAAAAAGTGTTTTATACCTTCTTTCCCCTTGCTTTTTAATGACTCTGAGCCATCCTATTTTAATTACAAACCTCAGGAAACTTTTCCATGATTTCTTTTCAAGGCAAAACGTTTTTTATATGCTCTTACATGATAGTTATAAAAAATTTGTCAATTAAAATTAACAAGTATTTTGGTTATTTAAAGAGATTTTTCCTCAATATAATTTTATAGACCAAACTACAGTAACTATGAAGTATAAACAAACTGAAATCAAGCTTCTGCTATGATATAGACTTTAAGTAATGCTTTCAAAATATGATATTCAAAATCTATTGAGAAAATTGTAATTTTACATTTGGTCACTCTCAATGCCTTACAATTTTTTATTTAAAGTAGTTTGTCACTATGAAATGGATTCCACACTACTGGTGATCCACATGATGAAATAGGAAAAGATTTTAGAGGAAATATGATGATAAAATTAAGGTCAGAGAATAATGTCTGACTTGTGAGCTCAGGTCATTGCTCAGTTCAATGCTCTTCAAATTTTACCTCTGTGACCTAAAAGCCTAGAAGTAGAACCTTAAATAACTTCAAAACTTTAAATTCTTCAAGTTTTTTGTTAAACCCTAAGCATTTTCCATTATGTCTCTGATATAGGTGGGTGTTCCTTTGTAAAGAAATATTCCCTAAAGTTTCAAGTACAACCAACTCCACCAAGAGATTCCTTGTTTGCACTGTGGTTTCTCATATCTATTGGGAAGTTCATACCCCTGCAGATATGAAACATCACAACAGCCATCGGTTTGAAGAACACAGCTAAGCAAATCGAGAGGCCCCTATCTTTGAAATTATTGTGTGATTGTTCTCACAAGTTTTCTTTGTCAGTAAAAAATTGGTTACCAGTAACTCTCCATGAAAAAGCAGTTCATAAGAGAAGCAATCCACAGGAGAGAACTTTAAACAAATATTACTCCAAATGTCCAAACAGATAGTCCACTGTGGATCTTGGGAAAACCCAACCTGTTGGCCAGGTATCTCTCTCCTGCCCAGATCAGGCTTCCTGCCTACCTCTCCTCCTGCCTAGATTTCCGTTTCTTTCAGGTCTCCTCTTCTGCCTAAGTCTCTTCTCCTTGCCACATCTCCACTCCTACTCACATCCACCAACCCTCTCCAGATAATGAATATTCTGGGAAACATGATCTTACCTCCAATCTACTTCTGTGTCCTTAAATCCAAGAGGGGATTGAAATTCAAAGCTCTCTGTTTTTGCATTTTCAAGAGACTGCTATCCAACAGTGAACAGGGTTTTTGGTATTTTTCTGTTTCCAACAGCAGAAAACTAATCTGACTACTTCACCACTTTAATCCTAGGGTTTAACTAAGTGGTGGCATAGAAAAGGTGTTGAAGCTCACAAGTCTGTGAAAGCTCCATCTCCAAAAGGAATGAGATCTTGCCGAAGACACCTGAATCCTCTAAGCCTTGGAGGACTGTTTTGAGAATGAAAGAGATCAGGTACAATGTATGTCATTAGAGACTACAATTATGTTTCCTGTAATGTAGCAGAGGGCAGACAGGACAAGGCACCATGTACACTATATGAAGGAACTCAAACCTGGTATTCCTGCTGAATGACCAACATCTTGTTTCTCTGGCACAGACTGGCTTACCTGGATGTGGACTTCCAATGATAAAACTGGGACAGTCTCAGGTTAGTCATCTCTTCTGGATCAGGGTAAAATGGAAAAAAAAGCTGTAAAATAGGCTTCAACCTTTCAAAAAATTTACTGTTTAGCTATTTTTAATCTACCAAAATGACATATTTGCATGGCTCAATCTAATAATTGTCAACTTCAGACGTGATGGATCCAGGACCCATCTCCCCAAGATGCTGGCTTTCTCTCCATGACATGTGATCGGCAACCATCAACTCCTTGCGTACTGCTGCTAGTGCTGGCCTCTGAAATTTCTGAAAAATCCTGAGGATGCTTATCCCTGACATGGTGGTCTGTGGCAGCAAGAGAATCTTGCAAGCATCTTCAAAGTATCATCAGACCATCTCAACCACTTTTTAAAGGAAATATTTACCTCCAAACCTCCCAGATAAACAAAACCTGAAGTAGAATTTCCTGAAGGAAGAAATGATTAATAAAGGAGATGTGCAAACCCAGCTGGTTCCTTTGGTCATGCTAAAGGGGTGTTAGTTGAGGTCACTGCTGCAAAGCCTGCCAGGTGATTTTGATAATCAGCTCACATTGAATTTGGAGCCCCTAATGCTTGCTCTCTAGAGATCTCTTGAAGCAGTGATTTGCCCACATGCACTTGGAAACCCTCAGCTGTCTACACCACATATACATTAATTGACTTAAGTCAATTGGTTTTAAATTATAAAGAATATGGCAAACAAAGAAACCCAACAACTCTTGTGAATCTCTCTTACAGCAAAATGGCATGATCAGGGAGGCAGGGGACAGCAACCAAACTTGAATTTTCAGCTTGTTGTTTTAACATGATGTTTCCAGAGTTTGTGGACTCACTTTTTGTGAAATGTAACTCTTGGCTTCCTTTGAGTAAGAAGGCATTACAGTTGACATTCAACTGTAAAATGGATTTGGAATTTTCACAACATACTCCTTGGAGACTCAGCAACAGAAGCACAGTGAGGCAATGAGAAAGTGTCAGTTTAGGAAAAAACTTGCTATGATTCAATACCTCCAGCTACCTCAGAAGTGTCTGGGGGGTGAGAACAGGAGTCTGAAATCAGCAGGGACTTGTGAAGGCTTGGATCTGTCTTCAGTTGATAAGCAGAAGACTTTTGATGGGATTCCAGACAATCCATTGCTTTGTACTAGCATTTATTAAAAAAAAAACAGGGCCAAGATCTTTCCTGTGCTGGTTTGTCTGCAGGAAGATGCAACAAAGATCTCCAATTCTTTTCACTATATGCGCCCCACAGCCTTTGCCACCATTTTCTTTCTTCTCAACAAATGCATATCATCTTCTGTGCCTGCTCTTCCATGCCTCAGATATGCTGCCTTCGGGACGTTACTTAACCTCCTGTATTCCAACCATTTCCTGACTGGGAAAATGCATATGTTCATAGTAGGATTCTGTGAAGACTGAACAAACTAATGAACATGAAGTGCCTGCAGCAGAGCTTGGCATAAAGTGAATATCCAAAGAAAGATGACCATATTACTATTCTTCCATTTTCAACCTTCTCTTGAGTCTGACAATTGCAAACTGTTTTAGAATGTAGGCTTTATTATTATTTAGATACATCAAGATCAAAGATTAGGAGACACTACCACTGAAGTCATCTGTTGATATACTCACTGATCCCAGGAGAAGGGAGCAACCCATAATAGGAATCATCTGGAGAGGCAGAGGGAGTGGGAACAAAACTGGAGTGAATGTCACTGTAGGCAGGCATGCAAAGGCAAGCGTGACGTTCACGTTATTTCAAGGTATTAACTCCGCATGCCCAGTGAGGTGGAGAGTACAGCTGGTGATGGCTCCTTTCTTTGCTCAGAGTTCACAAACAATCAAGGAGAGATGGATGGAGATATATTTATCAGATTTACTGTGAATGAAACTGAACCAGAAAAATACCACCTGCATCTAGGTACATAAAAGAGCTTTTATACCTTTCTATTGATGTGTGCTTCCCCACCAGTTCGCAGACAGCTGGAGGATGACAGACCTCTCCATAGGGAAGAAGGACCAGGTGATTCGAGTACAAGATGTTCTGAGAAAGACATAGTCCCGAAGACATGAGCCATCCCATTTAAACTCCTTCTCCAGGCTCACAGTGGGACCAATTTGTCCCTCTGCCTTGGGGACAGTTGGTACCAGGAAAGGGAAGAAGGTAAACTATTTTCTCTAAAGCCCCACAAAGGAAGTACTTTATCTTTGTTATATTATCATTGTTCCTGTTTATTTTCTTTGGTTGTTATTATTGGCTAAGCTGGGATGATGTGTCAGGACAAGAATATTGCTTCCTACAAATGTATTCATTCCATTCTGATTAACAATCTCTACCTAGTGCTTACTGTGCACCAGCTTTGTGCTGGGTCCTGAAATGCAGAGACAGACTAGGTAAAGTTACCTTCCTAAAACTTATGAGATGGCAGGGGAAAGAAAGAAGAACATAAAACAACCATATAAAAATAAGCAACAGAGCTATGTGCATATTAAAGGCAATAATATATAGATTTGTCTAAACTCACATTATCCCAACTCTACTTCCTAAGACCTAGGACAGGATGGTTTTCAACACCCCCCCCCAGCCATCCCACACCCACATGCATTGCTGTAAAACACAGGGGCCATGTGTAAACCAGTTCTCACAGAATCTTAGAAAGGCCATTTTATAAAGCAAACAATACCATGCTTCTATAGAATTGTCTGGTGACATCTAAACAATCCAAGTCACAGTGTTTGCATTCTAAAAAGGAAAAAAATGTAAAATTGATAAACATTATTTCAAAGGCACTTATGTTAAAGGGAAGTATATGGTGGTGAGCTAGTACAGAAAACATAGGCAAGCAAATTAAGGAAAAATTAATATAGACTGGCATTATCAACACAGGCTTCCTGGAGGAGTCACATCTTGGTCTAGCCTTTAAAGAACATGTCTAGACCAAGGAAGGTAGCGATTTCCTAATTGGAGAAAAAGTTATCTGAACATCCCTGATACAGGAGGATATAAAGCATTTTGGAGAAAGCCTTAGATTTGGTTATGATTAAACCATGGCATTATATTTTAGATATAATTAGTCTCCCAGAGGTTCATATTTTGAAAGCTTGGTCCCCAGAGTGGTGGTGGTGATGTGAAAGACCTTTAAAATGGGCCTGGTGAGAGGCTATTAGACCATTGGGTATGCTGCCCACAGAAGGGGTTAATGTAGATCTCGAGGATCTGGGTTAGTTCTTAGGCTATGAATTATGTGTTGTTATATAAAGAACAATCTTGGCCTCTGATTTCTCTCTGGTTTCCTGTCTTGCCACGGAAGCTCTTCCTCTCACTCATGTCCCCATGGGGATGCCATCTGCTTGGATGCCAGTAGGTCCTCACCAGGCCTGATCAGATGCTGATTCCATGTTCTTAGGCCTCCAGAACTGTGAGTTATCATAAATCTCTTTTTTAAAAAATACAAAGACTACCAAGCCTTAGGTGATGTGTTACAGCAGTAGAAAATAGACTAATACACATAGGAAACACTAGAGTGTACTTCCTTCTCAATTTGTGGACAACAGATCATCTGCTGGTCAAACTAAGAAGACAGCCCAATACACCAGATGATGCCATGATGACTCTTGTGGGTAGTGCTGGAGTAATACTTAACAGTTCTAAGGCCAAAGGAGAAATACCCAGAACAGTCCTTCAATAGTTCAATAAAGACTGAGGATGGAAAACAGTTGATAGTTGGGTATGTGTGCCATGCAACTGACCACTGTCACAAGTCCTACAGGGCACAGGGACAACCCAGTAAGGTGCACTTACCTCACTTTGAAGAAAAGAATAGAATGGCATGGAGCATGCTAGCTAACTCAAAGCTACTTTGTAAAGGAGGGCCTACATTGCCAACCTCCCAAAGACACTGAACACTTGAAGGTTACTTGTTCTTTTTTCTTCATCACCACCTAATTTTCCAGCACAGTCTCTCTCAGCAAAGATGTTTCTCTCGTTTTGTGCATCCTACCTTTGTGTTTTTATTCTGCATGATCATCCTTAACTGGAATTTGGGTTGAGTGATGAACAGCCTGCTATTGGTCCAGTCCTAATAAACTGTGCCAGGAAGCACATTTTGCAGCAAATCCATTTTCTTGACAGTTGTAAGATTTAATCTCCCTGTTGTTGGAGGATGCTATGCACAGAGTACAAAAAGGGTTGCTTCTTGCAGTCTGTATGTCTCCAAAGCAGACATGCAGAATGACAGCCTCTCTCAGGAGAAGAATGAACCCCTAGAATGAGTCATGGTAACACTGGAAATAGGGATCTGTGTGGGGTGCCATGAATATTTCACCTCCTGATAAACAAGCTTCCTCCAGAACTGGCACATTCTATTCCATGTGACATTACCTCAAACTAAGTTTCCTAGCAAGTTTTCTTTTCTTTTTCTCTTTCTAATTGAGGTTTTGCCTGACAGTCTAGAAACTGAACATCCCTTGACAGGTGATGCTATTTGGAGCCTCCATTACTGCTAAGATATGAAGAGGTGTGAGGTGTGGCCCCTCACAGGTTTACTTCCCTCTGTCCTCAGAGAAAGTTTGTGAGCTTTCAGGAGCTCATCCACCTCAAGTTCATGGCTTTTGTGTTTTCCTTTTCCCATTGCACAAATAGACTCAGGACAGCAAACAATCATATACAAGGGTCTAGCAAACGACTGCTACAGTAGGATGGATGCAAACTTTCACTGGGTGCCTAACAATGTATACAAGCCAGAGAGCTGCACTGGTAGGCTTCATCCTCCCCACAATGCATTTTTATCTTCACTGCACAGGTATAGAAACTGAAAGGTTGTGAACTTGTCTGGGGTGCACCATTCACCTAACACTGAAAATATAAAAGAAATATCAGCTGTAGCAGTGGGTTCTCCACCCAGCAAGAGTTTGAACTCCCAGAAAATATTTGGCAGTGTCTGCAGATGGCATTAAAGTTAAGAGGAGGTGCTACTTGCACTCAGGGCAGTGCCTGAAACATGGCCAGACACCCTGCAGTGCCCAAAAGAGCTCCCACAGCAAAACATCAGTAATACTGAGACAGAGGAATATCATTCTAAGGATTATATGGTGCTTCCACACAGAGACAGCAATAGTGTTTTCTGAACAGGCCTTCAATCTAGATGCTGGTTTCAAGGAAGATGGAAAAAGGAACATACTTTTTATTCTGTATGATTTGATTGAGGTTCACCTAGAACTGTCTTGGAAGTGTTAGACGTCCTGGGAAGGAGCATAATCCCCCTCCTTAAGCACCATTATATCTGTGGGGTCATCTAGAACTGCAAGAATAGGCCTCGAGCAATGTCATTGGGGAAAAAATGGTGGCCGCCTACAGTCCAACCCATTCCTGACTGCAAACTGCAGGTAATCGTCCAAACCTGAAAGTTGTTCTCAGAGAGGACATAGGAGCCAGGCAACAGCATAGTGGTGGAGAGAACAACATGAACCCACACACCTAGCAGCAGGAGGGTATGAAAGGTCACCTTCGGACACCAGCACACCTGTCTTTCCAAATAAAAACCACAAAATATGTATATGGGAGGCCCCCACCAAAACCTTGTTGTTACTCCCTTGATTTTTCACGAAATTTGATCCATACTCATAATCTATTTTACTATAATATTCATTATCGATTTCTGTCATTACCTATGGAGATGTTTCATTTATATTTTCAGTGTTAGGTGAATGGTGGCACTGAATAAATTCATTTTAAGGTTGGGAGTACAGCTCAGTGCTAGAGTGCATGCCAAACCTTGTGTTCAATCTCTAGCACTATATCAATTAATTAATTAGTTAATTCCTTTAACAAACTTTATAAAGTTTTTGTGAGGAGCCAGGCAAAACTTCAGACACAGGACAGCCTCTGTCTCCCATCATCCTCAGAAAGACAAGGAAAGCAGAAGACAAAAATTATCAACTAAAATTAAATAATTCTTTACAATAAAAGAAAACAATGACTACTGACTACTTAAAAGAGCTGTGAGAACTACTAGGAAGAAAATATCAAGTTCTAGGAGAGCACATAATGAAAGTTTTGATCTGAATTAACAAGTGAGAAAAAATGAACTTAGGTCAAAAAGTCAAGCAACTATGAAAGTGCTGTTCACTCACATTTCTGTAGATATTCCTGAGTCCTTAGGCACTTTTTTCTCCTGCTTTTGAAAATAAATACTAATATAACCCTTATTTATTTCATTTTCAATTGACAAGATCACATGTACTTAACATATAAAATACATTGTTTTGAAATACGTATACTTTGCATAATGGCTTAACCAAGCTGATTAACATATGGATTGCCTCACATGATTATTATTTTTGTGGTGAGAATATTACATTATCAAGAATGCAACACAGCTAAGATTGGTGGCATATACCTATAATCCCAGCACTGTGAGAGACAGAAGCAGGAAGCTCCTGGTTTGAGCCCAGCCTGGGTGGGCAATTTAGTAACATAGCAAGATGCAGTCTCAAAACAAAATATTTGAAAGGACTAGGGTTATAGCTCAATACAAAGGCCCTGGGTTCAAACTTCAGTGCCACAGAAAAGTAATACATTGTATTAACTATAGTCACTGTGTTGTACATTAGATCTCTTGAATTTTTTCCTCAGTCTAGCTGAAATTTTGTGTTCTTCAACCAGTGTCTTCCAAGCTCTATCCATATGCTCTCATTGTTTTCTCTTATGTAAGAAGACAATTTTCTCTATTGTAAATTCCTAGAGAATTCCTTTTTTCCTTTTTTTTTTTTTTTTTTTTTTTTTTTTTTTTTTTTTTTTTTTTTTTTTTTTTTTTGTACCGGGGATCAAACCCTTTTTTCCTTTTTGAATCAACTCTGTTGAGGTATGCTTTGCATTCACTAAAGGGAGGTGTTGTGGTTTGGATATAGATGACCCCCAAAGTGCTCATACCTTCAGAAGTGGAACTTTTAGAAAGTGATCAGATTAAGAGTGTGGTATAGCTGACTTGGGGTTAGGAAGTGAGTTCTTGCCAGAAGAGGTGGGTTGCTGGGAGTTGGGGTCATGATCTTGAAAAATATATCCCTCTCCAGTTCCACTATTACTCTCACCCTCACTCTTACTCTCTCTGCTTTCTGACAGCCATGACATGAGCTTTCCTCTGCCAGTTCCTTTCAACATGTACTTCCTTCAGTGGACTGAAAAACATAAACCAAAATAAGCATTTCCTTTTTTAAGTTACAACTTAAAGAAAGTATTAACTTAAAGTTAGAATTTTGGGCATTTTGTCTCAGATTCAAGAAACTGACTAAGACAGATTTTGGTACCATAGAAGTGGGACCCTTGTGCTTACTTGATCATGTGGTTCAGAAGCCTTTGGAACAGCTTTGGGAAATAATTTTGGAAAGGTTTGTACATATATGTTGGCTACAGAATCCCTAGAATTCTGTAAGTCAATCTTGACGAGCACTAGTGATCAGAGCTGAATGCTGATAGAAATGCAGCCAATAAAGGCTGGATTCAGATTTCAGTTGGGACAAAGGACACCATTTGGCAGTTGGACTCAAGATCATGTGTATTATGCTGTAGTAGAACGTTTATCTACATTTTATTCATGTCCTGAGTTTTCAGGAGCCTGAGATTAAGGGTAAGGGACTAAGTGATCTTGTGAAGGAAATTTCAAAGCATCTCAACATTCAGTCTGTAGCAGGACACTATTGACAGCCTTTACCAAGGTTGATACTGAAAACCAGGAGCAATAACCCCATTTTGAAAGTTTTCAGTTTCACCAGAAAAGTACCTGCAAATTTGGAGCAAGGAGAGTTTGGTACTGAGAAGATTAGCATTAAAAAGAAGCCAAGTGCTTTACATCAGGATAAAATAAGAAAGAGGCCTTGAGGGCATTCTAGGAATCAACAAGACCTTAGCCTTCCCAGGTTCAAAGGTTCAAAAGTAAAAGACTTGGTTTGAGCAGAGAGCCCTAGGTGCCCAACTAGAGAAGAGTTGCCTAGGGAATTAGTTTGCCAGTATTCCACATTAGTTTCACAGTGCTCAGCTATCCAGCCTCTGCAGCTGTGATTCAGCAGGATCTGGCTACTGCTTAAGCTGGTGTGTCAGTGAAGAGAAAGTGATTAAAGTATATACTCATTTTCATCATGCAGTTTGATGAGTTTTAACAAATATCTACACCTATCTATCACCACAACCAAGACATAAACCACTTCCATCACCCCAAAGTAAGCTCCTGCCTATTTGCAATCATTCACCCAGTCTTAACCCTGAGCAACCACTGATGTGCTTCATACAATTTGTCTTATCACTAATTTTCAGGCTCAAGGCTTTTAAGATAAAATTTCCACCCAGATTGATTCCCCAAATTTGGTTTGTTGTGACTTTATTGCTGCCAATAAAAGACTATGTCACTTGTGGAAATGTTCCTATTTAAAGGATCAGACAAAGAAAAACTCCTTTGATGCTTAGAGAAACACTATTTTTCTTTCAGGGGCAACATTGGGCTGGCTTTTTAATAGCCAGAGGAGGCATAGATTATGCAGCATGAATTAAAAATGGCAAGATAAGGACTGAGGATGAAGCTCAGTGATGGACTGTTTATCTAACCTGTGCAAAGCCATAGATTCAATCTACAATATGAACAATTCCCCAAGATGTATGTGATTATTATGTATTACAAATTTATACTAAGAAAACAAGATGACAGAAAAGGGTCTCACATAGTCTCCCCAAAAGAGAACCCCATTTTTCCTCTCCCTGTGCCCCAGGTCCACTGCCCAGAGCTATAGAAAAGGATGCTTTTGTCACTGTAAATGTCTAGGAGAGATCTGTCAAATCAGAACTTTAAATTTCTGCTTTGAACTCCTAATCCCCTTTCAAAAAAGAAACCCTTACCACTCAAATGAACAGTTTAAAAGGACCGGAGTAATTGCACAGAAGAAAGATGACAAGATTTAGTACAGCCTTCATACATGGAGCTGGTCCTGCTCGCCTGAGTTCTTTCAAGGGCTAACGGATTGCTGAGGAGAGATTACCTGCCCTCAGGTATCTGTTGCATAGCTGTATCTTTAATTCCCTTTTTTTCCTGAATTTTTTTTCCTTAGAAGAAGGAGTGAATCAAAAAAGATTGATGGAAATCTCCTTTATGATGAAAAATGTTCCCAGTAAAAAATCATTGGAGGCACCTATGTTATAATGGAGAAAGCTACTCTATAATGTGGATGTAAGACCTCTTGGCAACTGGCTTGTGCCCTCTTATATCTCAGTGCCCTGAATTTACCTCCTTGGTGAGCAAAATACAAATCTCAGAAAGCAAAAAGAAGGACAAGGAGAGCTAATATGCCTTGTGCGTCTGCTAGTATATAGAGAAATTTTTCCTCTGAACATTATTTCAGATAAATCTGCAGTTGTACATAATAGGCAGTACCAAATGAAATAGTCAGATATTCTCCTCGACTTTCAGAGGAAATACACTAAGTTTTTCACCTCTTTCACTTTTCCTAGAAGCATTATTCTCCAACTAGCATCTTGATTGGCTACAGGCAAATGTGTGTGATATCCAAGCAGTGGCAGCTGCCTGGAGAGACAGAAGCACATTGCATCTCAACCTGACTAATGCCGTCCACATCACAGCCCTGACACTTTCCTGGGACAGATTCATAAACATACAGCTTTCTCCCGAGTCCTATGCTGGAGTATGTCCTAAGAGGCTTCATGATGTAGGAAGAAAGTTCATAAAAGTGAAGCTGGAAGGCTTGAGTAGAATCCTGTCTCTGACACTTACAGGTTTGGTGACTGAGGAGTTAGTTGACTCTACAACTCTGCATTTTCTCATCAATACTATGAGGATATAATACAACCTGTTTGAGTAACATCACAGGCTGAGCATAAGGAACAAATGCAATAGAGCTGTATGCAGAAGGGTTTTCATGAGCTCAGAAGCACAATTCTAAATTCATCCTCTCACCTCCTCACATGCCAGCTCCTGAGATCAGAGTGCCTATCCCTTTTCTTTGAATGTTTCATAATGTTCATCAGTGTGACGGATGGGCACATATGTTCATAGGCTACATGCAGCCTACAGGACCTCTGCAGGGGTAGCTGAGAGGCATGACATAGTCTTCCTTATATTCAAGCTGTTAGCTTGCAGCTCTATTCCCAGCAGGAAACTCCAGAAGTACTCTCTCTCTCTCTCTCTCTAGATGCAATACATTCCTGCCTCCAGTGCTATTGCAAGAGGTTAATTCAGCCTGGATTGGGTGGATGATTCTCAGTCTCCCCCTCAGACACACTTCTGGTCACCTCCAGTCCTCTCCCTCCCCTAGCACTGTCACATCTCAGCTGCTGCTCAGGCCAGCCCAGCCTCCACCTGATTCAGTACTGTCCTACCTCTCAGCACAGGGAACGTATGGCCCAGAAACTGTAGAGCTGTTTGGCTGGGGAAACCACTGCTCGCTGAAGAATGAGCACCTCATCATAGCCACGGCATCTGTTTTGCCTCATGGGGAAGGGGGAAGGATAGTTATTCTTTTTATTATGAGAACACGAGGTTGTGCCAAGTAAATTATCCCAATGCAGGGAAATTTTATAAGCTGCGTTTTTTCCCTCCTAGCCCTGCTCAACAGTTTCCTTTTCCCATAACTGTGTGTCTTTTCTCAGCATGACACTGCAAATGCCATTTCTTGGCATAGTAGTTATGAAGAGGAATGAAAACATATTTCCAATTTCTTTAATTATGCTCTAGGATTATTTTAAACAAATCTATCTCAATTTTAAGGGATTTTAGAATGAAATTAATTGTGCAAGAATTCAGATCAGTTGATTTATTACCTGGTGTATTACCAGATAAGTCCCTTAGTACAGTGAAGAGGGGTCTGTCATCTTTTGCCATTTCCATGCAGGAAAATGTAAGTGTGAATTTCAACTATGATCTGTACTTGCAAAACAGAAAACAGCATGCACGGGAGCAATTTCTCTTTTTCATGTGAAACTCTTTAACAGAGAACAACTCTTACAAACAAAAGCCTTCATTAGATACAGGCAAGGAATGCAAATAATGCCCTGGCATCTGAAGTCTCTCTTCAACCAAGGGAAGTACAGAAATTCTCCCCCTCCCCAACCATGATAGGTCTCTGCCACCCATCAGGGAGATGTGGCAGAGAAAGAAGGACAGGTAGAGTAACTGCTGGGTAGGAAAAAGGACGGCCAGTTTCCTCTCACTCCTTTCATGGCTGGATTGAAATTCTACTCACTTCCATGCAAGTGATCAGAGAACTTCTGCCATATTTATTTTCTACTACTGATCTGTTCTCCTTGTTCCCCTTCCAATCAGCACCCCTGGATAGTGAGGAAGGGACAAGGCCTTTGGAACCTGCAGGTTCACGTTGGTCCTGAGTGCAGGTTCCCAAATGCATCCTTCCTCCTCATAGCTCTTTCAAGAACATGAAACTCTCCCACTTCTCCTGCCATAGAAGTACCTGGTTGCCACAGGACATGTGATCTATAGGCCTGCAGGCACGACACCACTACATGGGCCCTTCTGGCCTCTGTAGCAATAGAGCCTTCTCCCCACCAGGTCCTGCTCACCTCTGCTCCTATACCCCACATCTGGGCACCTCAGGCCCAGACTCCATTGTCAGTCCTGTGGTCAGTCAGTCACTGATGTGACCTTGTGCTATCACATGGACTGAGGTCCCATTTTATGAGTCCTGCAGCCCTGGATAATATGGTCACCCCAGCTCCAGTGGAAAGGCCCCCAAGTACTCACATAGTGGTTCTGGAATCTGAGACAGAGAATCTTTCCTCTGGGTACATAGGAACTCCAAGACACTTTCCAGATATTGCCATCCAACTCAACGTCACTGAATTAGAGTAATCAAACACTATGTCAGAGAAATTTTAATAGTGAAAAGTTGTTGGAACTAGAAGTTCCAGAATCCTAGAGAACATTCAGGAAATTGTCACCTTTTAGATGAGAAAAATGAAATATTGGAATTTTAAATGACTCAGCATACTACTACTAGGTCTTATGGGAAGATTAGTACCAGGAATCACATGTACTAGTCTGCCAGTGAAGTCAGATAGAATTGCATTGATTAACTATATATACAAGGCAAAACAAAAGCAAAACAAAAAGAAGTACCCAGTCAAAGCAAAAAAGAAAAAAAAAACAAAAGAAAAAAGAAATCTACTGGACAAGAACAGATGTAAACTGGGGAGATTTTGAGGCATCCAGAGTATTTAGACAATTAAGTACTGCCATGGGCTAAACTATTAAGTCTTCCAAAAATCATGTGTCAAAATCCTAACCCTTGGTGTGATACATTTTGGACATTAGCGTTTGGAAGGTGATTAGGTTGCCAGGAGAGAGTTTGGTCTTTCCCCACATACAACCACAGTAGGAAGACAGTATTCTTCAGATGAGGAAGATAGCTGCTTTGGCTTGTATCTAGATGTCCCCCCAAAGCCTCGTGTGGTCATAGGTAGGGTTTTTCAGAGGTGTCTGGTTCTAGAGTGTGTGATACCAGAATCAAGGGTGTCTGATTACTAAATGAGTCCACTGATTGGTTTGATGTGGATAATGGGTCCACCCTGGGTGTGAGTGTCGCCTGACCTAAGGGACACAAAGAGGGCTGCTGTGGCTGCTGCTGCTTCCTCACTACTTCACTGCTTCACCACCTTCTGCCTCTCATGAACAGTTTCTCCTCTGTGATGCCCCACTGCCATGCCACACTGCCTTGGAGTCAGCCAACTATGGACTGAAAGCTCTACAAACTGAACTACAATAAACAGTTTTTCCTTTAACTTTGGGTGTTGGGTATTTTGTATCAGCAACAATAAAAGTAACTAAGACAAAGGTCCTGAGCAGAACCTAACCATATTGTGTCTCTGATCATGACTTCCTGTTTCCAGGACTAGATGGAATAAACTTCTGTTGTTTGACTATTCAGACTATTGTAATGCTGACAGTAGCCTAAATGGACTAAGATAGGCAGTTTAAAGAAAACGTCTATGCTGTATCAGACCGTTCATTTCACTACTCCTTAATAAAGATGCCTTGTATGCTGGGCTCTGTGTTAAATCAGGGCAAAGCATAAATAAGAGTAAAATAGCAACATGGGAAGTAGAGAATGCACATTCCAAGAACAGAATAAGAGAGGGAGTCACAAACTGAGCAAGAAGTTGGGACAAAGAAAGATGAAAATATAGAGTCCAGATTCCAAGCAAGTTGTCTACACAAACCCATAACATTTAGAGTCTTGCATATTGAATTAACCATCTGTCCTAGGCAAGCTGCTTTTCTTACGCTTAATCTCCTAAGTGAGAATGCGCAGGAATGTACAATGTGCGCAGGCCCTTCATGCCCTCTACCTCTCGGACAATGGCTGCCACAACTCCCATTTCTCATTTGCTACTTTGTGTCTGCTAAAGATAAGCATGCCTATTCGCCAAAGTAAAGGTTCTGATCAGCTGATGTTTACCTTTTAATTATCATTATTTGGGCCAAGTTCTCCACTGTTTTTTTTTTTTTTCTCCACTTGACCTGCACCCTATACTCTTTGCCTATGTAGAGAAAATCTGCAAAATTCAAACAACAATTTTTCCATTGCTATGATTCCAGCAAGAGTTTTCTAATTACAAGAAGTCATTCAAATGGTAATACGAAATTTTCCACTAAGCAAGGTTTTGCTATACAGAATGGAGATCAATGTATCATATAAACCACATGTAAAGTGGTAGAGTTTGAGAAGCCTAATTGTTATTCAGTATGTATTTTACAAAAATGCATTGCATTATAAATGTTACACCTAAAGAATGTTTAAGCTTTATTTTAGGTGCCGGGAATTAAACTCAAAGTTTTATGCATGCTAAGATTGTGCTCCTCAACTAAACTATGTGCTCAGTTCCTAAACTTCCTTTTTAAATAATTTATAATCCCCAAAAGGGTTGAAGATGCGGAAAGTGCTATTACCATATATATGTGACAATTTCCTTTAATTTCAACGCTTAGGATTTTAGAGATAAGAGTTAGGGTATTAAGTATCTGCTTAGAAATTAATTGAAATGCTGTCTTTGTAGGTAAGGGTATGCCATAATCCTTAAGAAAGAAAGTAGGCACATTTTATAGAATTTTTATGTCATAATTTGATCCTCTTTTTCATCCTTTCTTCATTTGGTAATGCTGCAATATTCCCATCATTCAGAGAAAATTGTGAATTATGTAGTTTTTTGTTACAACACACACCTAACACTTCATAGAACTTACTGGCATATTGTCTCACGGTTCATCCTATTCTGATAGAAAGATGGAATTGTACATTTGGTACATACACCTAGAATTTGGGCCTTCCCCATCTCAGTCTCAACTGCTTGACTGACTCCTCCAAACACCTTCTATATACACTGCATGCTCTGTTTGCATGGGACTACTCTCTGGTACCTTGTTGTCCTGTCATGCTATCTTTAATTCCTTTTTCTCCACCTTGGAATGTTCCTCCCAAAATCATGTTTTGAACTCTCCTTCATCCTTCACCTCTCGCTACAGTTGCCTGGCATCTGATTTTCAGATAATTATCTCTTATTTTTAATTACTTTCATGCATGGGCCTGTCTACATGCCAGAATCAATTTTATTACTTTGCAGTCTGCTATGCTCTACTCCCCCTTGAATCTTGGCTATGGTACTGCATTAACACATCCCATTGGCCTTAAAAAGAAAGTTTCTCAGGCTGTTTATCAAGCATCTTATCTTTTATCCCACAAATAGTTTCTTAGTGCCTTATATGTGCTCAGAGTACCCTAAATTGGATAGAATCAGTGACCTATATTTTTGATCAACTTTTTGCTTGTTCTCCTTTCTTCAATTCTGCATCTATGGCCTGTACCTTGTACTTCATGCCTATTCCTCAGGCCCTGGAGAGGTGACAACATCTTGACAATGCACAGTTGAATTCCTTTTTAAAAATTCCTCTTCTATATATCATAAATACTTTCTGCTCTTGGCTTTGAACTTAAACAGCCCTGTTTCTGGATGAACGTTTAGATGATTTCCACACAAGCTTCCATCCAAGCATTTCTCTATTGCTGCCCATCACGTGAAGTCACTTTTTTCTCAACCCACTTTACAATATTTTTTAACTGAAAAGTGAAAATCAAAAAATTAAATTCTTGAGAGCTTGTACTCCATCTATTTAGTAGTCTACTTATTGTGTTTTTCCAACTTGCATAGCAGAAGCACTCTTCCTTTCTGTTTTAGTTGGGTTGCACAATAATAATGTTTTCTGGCTATGATTTTTATCTATTGTTGACCTGCTTTGGTTTATCAAATTATTTGAGCCAAGATAAGGATGTCTCACAATGTAACTGGTCATCTTCCAACAGACCAGTGGAATGTTGTGTTCTTTGTGCTTTTAAAGTAACCAATATCTGCTCACTCAGCAGCTTATGCCATCATGCCATACTGAAGTGGAGGGTACGGAGGGAAGGGACATTAGACCCACTTTTCCTATGTTGTCAATATTCAGTCTATGGGAAAATGGATAGTGAAGACAATTAAAGATTATTTAGGTCACAAGGAAGTATCCTTTTGGGAAATTTTTTTTCAACCTTCCCACTTATGCTGAGTTAAAGCGGAACACTGATCGAGGTACATGTGCACTGGAGTCTTGACTAGCCAGTACGGTTCTGTGCAGGTCTCATTATCACTGACAGACACAGGAGTAGTGACCTAGGCAACCACATCAGCCCACTATCCCTGGGAGGTATCAGAACAGAAAAGACATATTTAGGCTTCCCTTGTCTTTTTATTACAGTGAACCAAATGACAACTTCCAGAATTTTCACCCAACAATTGCAATGCTAGTATTTAGAGTAGTACAAAATGTCAATTTTTTTTCCTTCCACAAAATGTCTTTATAGAACAGAAATGACAATTGTTATTTTAAGGCCCAAATTACACAGTACATGCTAAATGTCTAGCTGTTTTGTATGAGGAAATTAAGGAAGTGATCGTAATGTGATTTCAGAAAATACACAATTTATTACCATGCAAAGATATTTTATACTTTTTATTTATAATATTAAAGGAGGAAAATAATGTAAACAAATCTCACATCAGTCGTATAGAAAACTATGTTTGGAATTATTTCAAAGCTATGTCATACCAGTGCAATCCTTGGCACAGAACAAGAATTTGACTAGTGGCGTCTTGTCTACAAGTATTTAGAGAGCTAAAAACCTGCCTCAGGTTTTCTCTTCTTCTCTACCTGTTTCCTAAAGCAATAAATAGTTCCCATCTGGTGTGCACCTATAACTAATCTTCCCATATTTCTTAGCATAAATGATATGTATGAACATAGCTTCATCCAGCCCCTGCATAAACTTTGTATAAAATGTTACTGAAAAGCAAAGAGACAAGTTCCATTTGTGGTTATTAGTTGAATGTCCTCTCTGATCAGATCTCTGATTTGGAAATATATAATCTCCTATAGAACTTCATTTTGTTCTTTAGATTTCCAAACAAACACTACCTTTACTTGAATTACAGAAAAAAATTAACTTTAAAACAAATTTACCTTGCTCTTTGTAAATAGTTCAAAGAGAACTAAAGCTACATGTTCAAAGATTACCAAGCAACAATCTATCTGCCTTAGCCTTTGAGAAGATAGATATAGTTGCCCAGTTATCTCAAAGTGACAAAAATATTCCAAACACGCAAAACAAATAAAGAGAAGCATGGAGAGGGTATACGAAACATAAAAAGGAAGCATTTAAGTGACAGTGTATCTGCTGAAATGGACCCTAAATAACAAATATGAAATGATGCAACTACATTTCTCAATTCAGCAGTTAAAATGTTTTTCTCCAGAATTACAAAAAGGGTAAATTCCTTTATTATAATTTCAAGTGATGAACTCTCTTAACAGCTGGTTTCTTTTTAATCTTCATCTTTCCTAGCCAAAATTTGTACAGCATTGTATGTTTTTCAAAGATATTACCATAGACTCTCAAGTTTTCCAAAGATCTTACTGTCAATCTGTTCACCTACCAGCCTGATGTGTGAGTCTATCCTCCAGCATCTGGCATCTGGGTGCAGATTCCCTCGGCCTCTGGCCATCAATCACCACCTACAATAGCAAGTTCATTTCTTTCTAACGCAGTTTATTCCACATTTATGGTTTTTTTGCCCCCAAGTTATCTCATAAATATTTTACCTCTACCACAAGGTACTGTAAATTGTACACCTGTAAGATTTATAAGCCTGATATACTACATCATATAAATTTTGTCTCAACCTGCACCATTTTCTAAAACAATAAAATGTCATCCTCCAAATTTGGGCCTGGTTCATGAAAGCATGCATCACTGTATTCTTTAAGGGTGAGAAAAGAAAGTTAAAACAAAGCTAGCAGGTACTTAAAGTCTCTCAGCCTGTGGACACCAAAGTTGAAATCAGAACTCAGATTTCCTGCTTCCTAGTAACTCCATTCAATAACATCTCACTTGCAGCCAGTGGGCCTCCAACTCCTTCATAAGACAACACAGTTATGGTTCAACATACATGAGAGATTCATTTCAGGATTCCCACTGATAATATCTGAGAATGTTCAAGACCCTCATATAAAATAATGTAGTATTTGCATAAACTCCGTGCACATCTTTACCTTTACTTTATATCATCTCTATATTATTTTAATACCTAATACAGTGTATGTACATAGTTTTTATACCACTTTTTTAGAAAACAATGACAGCAAAAAAGTATGCATATATTCAGCACAGACATATTTTTTCTAAAATATTTGCAATCCACAGATGTTGAATTTGAAGATACAGAATCCACAAACACAAAGGTCTGACTGTGCACACCTCAAATGGTGACACTAGTTACAACCGGTGTAATCTTTCCTCCCTTGATATGATGGGGTAGTATAATTGCAAACAAAGTCCAGACTTCAGCATCCTGTCTCTGAGAAAAATCAAATGGAAAAAAAAATGTTATAACCATTTGAATAAAAATGGGAAACAGACTTAGCCCATTTCAAAATTTAGTACAACAGATGTTTGCTTTGTCCAACAGAATTACTGGAATTCAGTAAGAAGGAATCTACTTTGGAAAGGCCAGAGGAAAGAGGGCCTCCAAGATCCTCATCAATTCTTAGAGTTTCTGATTCCAGTGGTATGTTTCTATCTGTGTGGCAATGAGGAGATAAAAGCTACATTTGATTTTCCAAGTTTCTCATGTTTTGAACAAGGTAGTGTTACTTTAAATATTATATAGACATTTTTAAATTTTACATGCCAATCAACACCCAAATGAATTAGCCTCTTTGAGTCATGAACCTTTTTTAAGTAAAGTTATGAACAAAATTTAGCAAATTCTGAGTTGTACTTCACTTTGCCTATGACAACTCCAGAAATTGCCTTCTGAGGAAATTTACCATTAATTATAAAATTACTTTAATTTGGCAGTATTTCACTGACACTGTATTATTCTGTGTCTCATATAGCAGCAGGTGCTCACATTACTCAGGTTTTGAGTCACGGAAAAGTTAATTATAATAACATTAATTATTTCTCTGCAACAATAAAAAGGGATCCTGAAAAAAATACCATTGGGAGGTTAATGTCTGCCACATGAATAAAAATGAATAGTAATGTTTTTAATATGCTATATTAAATAAAATAATTAAGCACAAAATTTCAGGTGCAATTTGTTTTTGTGATTGCATTCTAAGTGGCATAGTTTTCAATTATATTCAAAGAGTTCAATGTTTATTCCTTGAATTTTTAAGCTCCAATTTTTCTTTTCTATCTTTGGCTCCTTTATTCAGGTTTGCCTCTCTTTTGACATGAATTCTTTGAACCTCTAACTCAACAATAGATCCACAACTTTCTTAGTTTCAGTTGTGCAATGGTAAGATGGAAAGTACTTGACTTGGGATATACAATATTATCCTGGAGATAAAAGTTGTAATAGTGTTCTCTAATGAGAAAATATCTTAAGTCTAGTACATGAACCAGGTGTGGTGGTGCACACTTATAATCCACCACTTGGGAGGATGAGGCAGGAGGAGGAGTGCTACAAGTTTATAGCCATCTTGGGCTACATAGTGAGTTCAAGTCCAGTTAAACTACATAGTGAGACTGTCTCAAAAGGAAAAATAGAGAGAGAGAGAGAGAGAGAGAGAGGAATAAAAGTATATGGTTGTCTCCTTCTAGCCTTCCTTCTCTAAGAAGGATCAGCTGCCTTGGACACTTGGCACAACTAACTGGGTATATGGTGACAGTCACTAACTTTAAACTTTCTCAAAAGGAAAGTCTACACACATTCCTTGTTCTAACCCAGATTCTAATCCAGAGAGGGAAGCCCACAGTGATGCTGTAAGAGCAAGGCTGGCATCTCCTGAGACTGCAGTTTTGTGGTTTCCCAGCTTCCTTCAACTGGAAATATGTCAGGATTTGAACAACAACTCATTCACAAAGCCCAAATCACATCAGAATGATTTGGATGAAAACGAATTTACAGTGGGAAGTCACACTTTCTAATATGAAATTCTGTGGAATTTATGTCCAATCCCTATCATAATGTGAAAGTGTAATTCTGTGGAAAGCTATCCACAATCTATTAAGTAGAAAAACAAGTGACCGAGCAGTGCCTTTGCAGGAACCACTGCCTATCCTGGGGCAGGTGGAGTCCTGACTGTCCACAGTCTCCTTCTCTCTGAGTCATCCTCAACCTCCCAAATGCTAGTCTTTTCCAGATCCTCTTTCCTGTATTAGAAAAATGGTAAAGGGAAAGAAGGAAGAGAAGGGGGAGTAGAAATATAAAATACTGTCTTTGCTTCAGACTTACTTTCTAAGGCTTCAACTAGATAAAATGGCACTGGGTGTACCGATATCTCATAAGCTCCAGGGAGTGGGGTTGTTCACACCTCCAGGAAGGATGCTTATTCTAAAGGACACCGTTAGCCAAATGAGGCACTTAGTATTCATCAAGCAGAGACTCTGCATCTATACAGAGCTGGGCAAACAATGCAGAGATAGAAAATGCAGACCAGCCCTCCATGAGATAGCAACATGATCGCTACGCACTAAAAGCCTTCAAGAAAGGAGTGAGTAGCTGTCTGAAGAAGCAAAAAAAGTCTTCACAGTGGAGACCATTGTCTACGGGACTCTGAAAGCCTGAACAGTAATTTGCCATGCAGAAAAGAGGGACAGGATATTCTGGGAAGGTAAACTCAGAGTATAAATGGTAGCTTCAGTTTACTTTAGAAACAGGGAAAAGGCCCATGTGCTTGGAGTGTAATGTGTGTATATTCACCTTCATCGCAGCACTTCACTCGTTATTTTTAAACCATTGATTTATCTATTCTTCTCTCCAGACTGAAAGTTACATTACCTTACCTATTTTATTTTCCTCAGTTGGGACACACTAATAGTGCAATATCTCTTGACTTATACTCAGGTGAGAGATGAGCGGAGTAGAATATAAAGAACTCTATGGCATGCCATGTATGAACTCTATCCTAATCTTAATTATGGTGAGTGAGGAACCTCTGAGGAAGACTTTATTTATTTTTTATTTTTTTAAGAGAAAAAAAAGAAACACATATAAGAAAGACAAAAAGCAAAAGAGACAAACAAACAACTAGAGTAAATGCACAACAGTAACATTACAGGTTTACAAAACAGGATGATAGAAACTTGACAATGGTTGCAGTATTGCATATCGTTATCTTCAAAATGGATGTTTACATTAACAGTTATAGACATGTAAAATGAATCTAATCATATGAGTATTAATTGCTCTTTCTTAATAACAAATACATTCAGCAGTGTGTTCATTTTAGTTATCTTACATATACATATATACAGATTTATATCATTTCCTTTTCTCTTTCCTCTTTCCCTCTTTTCCCTTCCCAATTACTTTTGCTCTTTGAGCTGTTTTTTACCCTTACATAGTATTTATTGTAGATTTTGGATCATATATACTTTTTCCATTTCTTACACTAAGGAGACAATACGGTATTTACACATGTGGGTTTGATTTATCTCACTTATGAGTATGGTCTCAAGTCACGTCCATTTAGTTGAAGAAGATTTCAGAAAATGGAAAGATATTCCCTGTTCATGGATAGGAAGAACAAACATCATGAAAATGGCCATTCTCCCAAAATTGTTATACAGATTTAATGCAATCCCAATCAAAATACCACTTGCCTACCTCACAGAGCTAGAGAAAGCATTCCTGAAATTCATCTGGAACCAGAAAAGACCTAGAATAGCAAAGGCAATTCTGG